>JASDQU010885103.1:0-15042 GCA_032191745.1 Picea mariana
AGATAATTTTGATCTTCTAGATTAGGGTTGATTACATCTTTATAATACCTTAATTTTGTTTTTTCCTCTAACTCTTTATCACACCACATTTTTTCCTTAAATTTTGATTTGACGTTTTTTTTAATAGTATCTTTATTCTGCAAAATGGTTTCTTCCATGATTCCCCAATAGTTTATCCAAGAACGGGCGTCTTTATGCCATCCTCGCTTGAGTTGATGGTGGTTATGACTTGATATTGAAGCAATTTTAAGTAGCCTCTCGTCTTCCATGTTGTTTAACTTGTTCTCATACATTAGGTATCTAGTCATAGCCATGCTCTCAATGGGAGAGAGGTTTTTTTCTAAGAGGAGGATGGGATAGGGCGTATTTCCTTTAATTTTGACATTATAGGTTATACAATTCTTTTGTATTTGCTCTATCTTTCTCCAGGATTCACGAGAGATACTACAGCCCTAGACTTCACATCCATAAAGAATAACAGGTGTAACAAGAGTCTCAAAGAGGAGTTTCTTCTTACCCCAACTCCAAAGATCAGTTGATTTACAATTGTTTTCAAGCCCATAATAATCTTTCCATCCCCTAATAATACTTTTCTCAATGCTATAATTCCAGTTGCGCTCGTGGTGAATATCAATTTTGTTGTTCCTGAGTTTATACTTTAAGGCTCTAAAGCATACCGTCAAGGCATTCGCAAATATAGAGAAAGTTAAGGATAGAAAAATCAGTTATGCAAAAAGGGCTATGGCTGGTTTCTTAACTGTCTCTATCTAGCTTCCCAGTTTCCCTAGATACTAATATCCCTTCCAATTACCACCCATGAACATTCTAACTCAACCTGGTTATTTGCTATCTGTAAGATGGTGTTAAATAAATTTAAGGCAATGCTCGTTTGATCTGATAGTCCAGGCTCGATATTGGGCTGTCTTGTAACTGGTACAGTCATGAGGGATAGAGATTGCAACAATAAATTTTAGTGTTTTCTTTTAGGGTTTGCTATTTCTGTTTCAAAATATGTAAGAAGAACTCCAAAACCCTGAAAAAAAGTATGACAAAACTAAAGGCCGTTTCCGGTATCTGAGTTAAATTTTGAAAAGGGAATATGCATGAAATGAAAAGAAAACATAAAGATGTCGAAAAAGGTGAGGCATCAATTAAAGAGGAATCTCACTTTGTGACAGAAGAAGAAAATAGTTAGGAAAAACTCTTAATGAAGCATATGATATTGAAATCTAAAACATTTACATGTCTTGTACCTATTGATAGCTGATATAGAGGAAAAGTTGTAAATGATTAAATTGCAAGAATAATTAATCACCATAGTAGAGGTTGTACTAAATTGTAGTTAAGCATTCATCAAAGAGATATGTGAACAACATGAAACAATAGAGAAGCACGTAACTCAAACTTGACCAGATCTGGAATCTTCAATCTGTATTTGTATTAATTCAAAAATATCTTTAAATTCTTCTTTACAATGCGCCTAGAAAAATCCCTCTTTCAGTCTCCTGAAATTATACTTATACCAAATCACCAATGATTGATGGTTGGTGATTTCCTAACTCCTAGGGGCAAACAATTACAAAAATGCAAACCTCAACCGTTTGCATGATTATCTTTTATTCTCCTATCATCTCGATAATATAAGTTTTCAAAATGATACTTCATTGTTTTATTGAAGTGTCTCCTTCTTTCAACCCAATACATTCAATAATTTTTCAGGAAAGTGTACAAAATTTCTGGGAGGCTCTGGAAAATCCTTTGCTTCGAATAGATAAAATTTTCTTTGAATTTTTGGAAGTCGATCTTCAATCCCCTTACCGGAAAACTTAATTGATTTCAATTTTAATTTTGGCTTCACAAACCACCTGTCTATTAGGGTAATATCAATTAACTTTAATTGTGAAATTTCCATCTAAATTTCGTTCAAACCCTCTTTAAAATTCAACTGGTGTCTTACAATGTTTATCTGCCCTAATTGCCCAGTGCAATTATCTCTTCCAATACCTAATGATCCCTTGTCCAACAAATCAAATATTTCTTCGCAATCGTCTTTGATTTCCTTGGCTATTCTCTTGTTTTCTGCTATATTGGCCTCCCACACTTTGAGAAGAATATCGCCTTTGATATGCTCTGTGACAGATAGCTTTGGAGTTTTCGATACTTTTTCATTCTCTGAACATACAACTGCCCTTTGGAAAGTGGCCCTTGCTTCTTTAGCTTCTTTTTCTTTAAAAATAATATTATCAAGAGCATTGCTTACTTCTTGAAAATAATTCTGAATAATCTCTACTTGGGAGATTAATCTATGTTGCTCGACTTCTATCTTCGTATGTATTTCTAGTGACTCGTCCTGAAAAACTTTCAAATCTATAACCTGGCCTTTCATTGAATTCAATTTAACCTGTAGTTGTCTTACTAATTCTTCTTGCCAAATAGCCTGTATTTGTCTAGTCTACATCTTCTTGTTCATCTCGTCTAGACTTTACTTAAGCGATTGAATTTCTTGCTTGTCGGCAGCTCTGGCCTGCTCTAGACCTTTATTTATTTCTTCTTTGATATTTGTATCGGTATCTTTTAGTTGGTTTTGCAACTGGACTATCCTGTGGTTACTATGTTTCAACCTTGTTCTCATATTGTCAACTGTGAATAGATTTGTTGTTTCCAGAGCTCCCATGGAGCCCACTATCTCTATAGTGAAATATCCCTCTTCCAAGTTTTTCCCATCTACCAGCACCCTGTGTTTCTTTACCATACCACCTTTTCTCATATACATCTCCTGCTTTAATACAACCTTCCTCTTTTCACTGAAAAAGTAATCAGAAGGAGGTATTTCTTCTCTGGAGATAAGGTCGAGGTCACTAGCATATATGAATCCTATCTGAGGGAGCCCAAAAGTAGTCTGTAAAGGGGTCAAGGAAGAAATGGGATTACCCAAATCTGTGGATTTTATTTCCCCTGTTGTCTTGGGGGTATCAACATGAATAATAGATGATGAAGGGGGAGTATATTGACTGGACTCGAGAGGTGTCCCAGACCTTCTTTCTTTTTCTACTCTTGGATTCTCTGTCTGTGGGACTTCTTTGTTTTGTGAAGATCCTTCGACCCACTGTGGATTTTCCTCGGTGTCTTCTTTATCCTGCGCTTTCTATCCGAAGCCTGGGGGAATGTTTTCTTGTTCTGAAGGAGGTGTTGTTGCTTCGCCCTGCAAAACCTTGGGCAAATCACTTTGTCTGTGTCTCTGGAAGGTTAGAAGACTAGTTTGCAAGTCGGATGGTAATGTCTGTACCCTGTCTAACACCTCCTCATAGGTTTTGACCCCTTTGAAAATGTCATCGCGAGGAGATTCCTCATGTTCAAACGCTTTCATGCCACAATGAGCCATGTGGATTCCCATTGTTTGATAAGGGTCGTGTTTCCTGTGTTCGAGATCCACCAACTTGACCTCCTCTAGAGATGCAGCTTCAACCTTGGAATGACCCAAGTTGAGTAGCGAAAACTTCCCAATATGTATAGGGAAAACCGACTAGAACTTCTTCTGGGATGTCTTCAGTTCTATCCCAATACCGCCTATTATTATCTAATGAGATACCTCCCTGCACACCAGTCTGTCAGGTAGGAATTTCAGAAGTGCATGAGGAGGGATAGAACATCCGAAATCCCTGATATAGGATAAATTCTCCTCAATAAACTAATCGTCAACCGCCTTGAGGTTTCCTATGACCGACTCTGAAATACGGGGGGTGCACATCCATACAACATCTGATGCACTGGTATCACCATGAAATGACACATTTCGTAAAAATAATCCTTAGCATTTTCTTCCCACAACTTAGAATGGTATTCATGAATAGGTTCAATGCAGGTTGGGTTCCAACTCCAATCCATCAAAGGGAAAGGAGTCATGAAACATATAGCGTCGATAATGTATGCCGACATGTAAAAGGCTACTGGCCAGCCACTGAATCTCACGGCTTGATACTCCATGACCTCCTTATCTAGGTTATCTAATAGAATCTTGTTCCAATTGCAGCTATAGCCTTCGGCTGCTTCATGTAAAAGGGGCACCCATTCTGCAGGGAAATGGGTAGGACTTTTCTTCCCAAAAAGTCTACATAGCATCATAGCCACATAGACCATGTACTCATTCAATGAGGTTGTAGCATAAACACTATGGGTATCGGCCTTGAATTTTGCTGGGTCTCTCCACCAATCTTTGATTATGCCGTGGTATGTTTGATCTACCTTTGTGGATTCTTTCTTTTGGAATTCACTTAAAAACTCTTTATTATAAATGTACCTAGAATTGGGAGACAGTTTGTACATTACTTGTATATGCTCTGGTCTGAAAGAGTCGACGATGACCCCTTGGCTGTCCAAAATGCTTCTCGTCTGCACATTTGTCCTCTATAAAGCCCAACTAATCATATCGTTGTATGTCACGAGTCGTGGGCGCGTAGCTACTTTGTGAAGTTCGAACTCTGCTATGTACCAGAGTTTTTTTTTCAGAATCATCGAGAAAATTCTTGATTTTGTAATGCAAGGTTTCGAAAATTTACCTCCAGGATTTGATGGAATTAATGGCATGCGGTGTAGTATTAGATATGACGTCTCCTTCCGGGCTCGATCTTTCAACTGTTTCTTCACTTTTCTTAGGTGCCTTTCTAGGTGCCATAATGTTCGCGCTAGACTGAAAACCTGTTTGCAGAGGAAAAATATATAAGCCTGGATAAATGCAACTCACTCCTGATTGTAAAAAAACTAGAATGAAATTCGAACTACTGAACATTTATTAGCCTTTATCTTGTCTTACGATGAGCATACTGTCACAGGCGATAAGGAATTAATTTTTTAATGAGGAAGATACACCTGGAGATACGCCTTCATGTCAAAAATATCTCCATTTGTTCGCTATTAATACTGTTGCATATCGACGATTTCAAACTGGAGTTTTGAAATGACTGCTTTCAACAAATCTCGAAATTCAAAACGCAAAAAGTAGTTTAGTCATTATTAATCCCGTTTTAAAATAACTAAATTTAGTTTTAGACTTTGTTAAAAATTTGTGATTTTGCATTTCGGAGTTTTGGGGATCCTGTACCCAAGAGGCATGTCATAAGCAAACTCCGAATCACGAAATCACGATGGGATTAATTAGGCGCTAATCACTTGAATTAATGCTTTAATTAATTGAGATTAGTAATTAATTTCTTGTTTTCGGAAAAACGGGGACTGGGCTTTCGAGGGTCGACATTTTGAAAGCACTTTCATACAAGAAAACCTGCATCGCGAAAGATTAATGAATTGTTGATTGTGTTTAAGAGTTTAATTAATCACAACTAAAGGGTACTTTGTGAAACGCACGTCGGGACTTATAACACTCATTCTTTCTTTTTTATTACTTTTAATGTAAAGCCTTTTTGTGATTTCGGCACCGGGACTCTGGAGTTTCTAACTAAAAATCATACCTCGTGAAAAGTCAAATCCCGAAACCCGAAAAAAATCGAAAGACTTTTGACTCCTTTTTAGGACTAAGGGCGGCTCCATGACTAGAAAAAACGAAGTTTCATGTTTAAAGGGTAAAACATTTAACTTCGTGTCAACATTAGGCTCCATCTAGGGATCTTGTTTCCTTGTGGGACAAGAAGAACATGTATACCAAGTGCCTTCATTGGGTAAATGGGGTCTATAATTCAACTTTGTGAAACAGACCAGGAGAAGAAAACAAAACAAGATTTTTGGATCTACACTTGACTTTGAAACTTCTTCAAAAATAAAACATCCGATGCTCTCGAGTTAGGATTTCAGTAGATTTCCTTTTCTAAAACTTACGTCAGATCTATGTAAGATAATCAAAACCAAATTAATCATTCTACCAGGTTTCACTTGATTCTGTTTGCATCAAGGTAAAGTAATTTCTATGTGTCAAATTAGGGGATCCCATAAACCTATAATGCGAATCTAGTTGAAAGAAGAAAAGTTACCAGAGCATCTTGTAATTCATGTATAACAACCTTATCAGATATAAGGATATTGCTTTGCTGCCAGTGAGCCTGTTCAGTACCCCGGTGAAGTTATCAGACTTCCCATATTGAATTTCGTTTCACCACTTCATTGTTTTCTAGCATTTAAATGCTGAGATGAGGGCAATCAATATAATGGATTTCCTTTCTTCATCTCTTCGGACTAGATGGGGGAAATCAATATAATGATTTTCCTTTCACCATCTGTCTGTATATACTTTTTAATATGAAGTGGGGGCAGTCAATCAGTATGTAATATACTCGAGAAGATATCTGCTTGAATATTTTAACAATAGAGGTCTGTCAACTCACTTAAATAGCTCTGGGCTAATCTTCTCTCTTGCCTTCAAACATCATGGGCTTCAGGGAAACTTCTTGACATCTTTTTAAGGAATTTCCTTGAGCAAAACCAATCAATTTATTCCTTTTAGGAGAGTTAATAAGGTTAGGATTAACCTAGACATACTTCTGGTTCAGCTAAAGTTAAAGAACTATAAGCTCAACCTATTCTCTTTTTTTGAAGGTTTGTTTGAGAATTTTCAGAACCAAAGTGAGACCTTTCTTTTCTCAAGGAACTTATGATAAAACCTCCAGGGTCAGGCGAGAAGCCGGCTTTATCGTAACTAAGGGGAAGGTAAGGGGCTTCATAAAAACTATCACACACATGACCATTCTTAAATATTTTCTTAGTTAGCTTTTATAACTTTTCCTTAAGTCCCCTCTTTCTTTTTTGCTTCCTTATTAGAAAATTTCAATGATAATATTAGCATCAATTGAACTAATGATTTATTCATTTGTATCTTTTAGGGTAATTTAGCCTGAATTTTCGGAGCAGAATCGCATAAATCAAAATTAAAATTATTATTATTATTATTATTTTGGAATCTTAAAAAAAAAAAAAAAAAAAACTTACCAAAAGAAATGGAACTATAAAGTAAGCATGAAAACAAACCGGTATGTACAATGAGAGTTCAGAAACACATTACTGCATGAAGTGTTTAAGGTTTCGCCCATTTACAGGGGTGTTGAGAATGTCTCCATCGAGATTTTCAAATGAAAAAACATTTTTCCCCTCAGAAGCCGAAATATTATATGGGCCGGACTAGATCGGATCAAACTTTCCATGTTTATCAGTGCCTTCTTTCCTGGCTTGCCATTTCAGGACCAGATCGCTAGGGAGGAAATCTCTATCTTTAGCTTTTTGATTGAATAAGGCCTTCATGTTATCCTGATATCTATGTAACCTTTCATTTACTTCGGTCCTATTTTGTTGATCTTCAACCAGCTGGTATATCCTCCTGGTAACGTCGTTGGGTTCTTCATTTGAATCTTGCCAAAGTTTCATTACGGGCAGAGCAAGATTTATTGGTAAAATGACGTCAGTGCCATATACCATCTGAAAAGGGGAAGTCCCAATTGATCTTTTGGTACTTATCCTGTTAGCCCATAGAGCATATTTTAAATGGATATGCCATGCTTTCTTGTTTTCAGTCAGAACCTTTTTGATCACGGTAATCAGAATTTTATTAGACAATTCAACTAGACCATTACCCTGTGGATAATAAGTTGTGGAGTGTCCTAGTATGATGTTGTATTTTTGGCAAAAGCTTATCATGGCCATTGACTTAAATGCTTGGGCATTATTAGTGACTATCTTTCGGGGACAACCAAACCTGGATAAAACATTTTCTTCTAGGAAACTGATTACTACTGAGTCAATTGCATTTCTTGTGGGAATAGCTTCCACCCATTTAGTGAAATAGTCTGTAGCAGTTAGAATCCACTTGTGTTGTGCGTTGGAGTGTGGGTGAATTTCTCCAATGAAATCAAGACCCCATTGTTGAAATGGAGCTTTGGTTTTAACCGAAACTAAAGGTAAAGCTGGGACTTTTTGTTTGCCTGTAAACAACTAACAAGGAGTACAAGTTCAGACTTTAGTGTTTACATCTATGAATAATTTAGGCCAGTAATACCTAGGTCTTAAGATTTTATAAGCCGTTTCCCGCCAAGCATGGTGTCCTCTGCAAACTCCCACGTGGAATTCATCTATAACCCTTTTTGTTTCGGCCTCGACTAAGTAGCTCAGCAGGAAACCCAAGGGGTCTTTCCAATACAATTTACCATCTATGATACAATGTTTTACAGCATGTAACTTCAGTGTCCTAGTTTTAGATGGGGTTAATGCACTGGGACATTGAAGGGTCAGTAGGTAAGAAACGATATCGTGATACCAGACTGAAGTAGAGAACTTGTCTTGAATCTCAGTTGTGGGTGCAGTGACGTCAAGCTCATCTATTTCTAGAAATCCCTCATTCTCTTGCAACTGATTTATCCCAAGTGATTTTAGATTTGATTCGGCTAGAAATTTGGCCAAACCCTGACCTTTGATAATTTTAGTTGGTTTGACTTCCAGGTCGAACTCCTGAATTTTAGCCAGCCACCTGCCTCTTCTTCCGTCACTGTCTAGCTGCACCAGGATATCTTTAACGGAGCTTGACGGCATGTAAGCAATGATCTTTGAGTGCAATATGTAGGTTCTGAAAGCCTTGAGAGATTTTACCATTGTGTAAGCTTGTTTTTCCAATATGTCATATTTCATCTCAGCGTCTTTGAGACTTCTGCTAAAAAATGCAGTAGGCCTCTCAAAACCTTCCTCATTTTTCTGTAACAATACAACTGTGATTATATGTTCAGAGGAAAAAGAAAAAATCAAAAACTCTTTTGTGTAATCTGGGCTTGCCAGCACCAGTGCTTCACTTATTACTTTCTTGATATGTTGAAATGATGCTTTGTCTTCATTTGTCCTCTTCACCTCACTATTCTTTTTAAGCATATCTGTAATCAATTTTACAATTTCGGCAAAGTTAGGGATGAATCTTCTCAAGAAGTTTATTTTTCTTAAAAAAGACTGAATTTCTTTTACGTTTCTAGGAATATTTATGGTATCTATTGCCTCGACCCTTTTGGGATCGATTTTGATTCCATCTTTAGACACGATATGACTCAAGAGTTTACCTTCTTGCATTGTGAAATGGGATTTCTTGGGATTGAGTGACAAACCAAATTTGCGACATTTCTCGAAAGTTTGTTTGAGGTGTGTTAGATGTTCCGCATCAGATTTAGAGAAAACAATCAATTCATCAAGATAGATAATGACGAACTTATCCCTTTCGCCCATGAAGGTGATATCCATGGATCGTTGGAAAGTTGCCCCTACATTCATTAAACCAAAAGTCATTTTTTCGTACATAAAGGTACCCCAAGGGGTAGTGAACGCAGTTTTTTCTTTGTCATCTTGATGTACTGCAAATTGATTGTAACCTAAAAAACCATCAATCATAGACATTCTATTAGCTCCAACTACTTTTTCTAAAACATGATCCATCTTAGGTAATGGATAATTGTCCTTAAGTGACAATCAATTCAGGTTTCTAAAATCTACACATAGCCTAATCTCATCGTTTTTCTTTCTCACTGGGACTAAATTGGCTACCCACTCAGAGTATCTCAGTGGGACAATGATTTTAGTGTCCAAGAGTTTTTTGACTTCTTTTTCTATTACCGGTAGTAGGATAGGGTTAATTTGCCCGAGTTTTTGCTTGAAAGATTTGACACCTGGTTTCAGAGGAATTTTGTGTTCCATTATAGTAGTGTCATAAGTTCTCAATTCATCGTAAGACCAAGCGAAAATGAATTTATATTGTCTAAGCAACTCAACATACTTACTTTTTATTTCGGGAGATATATATTTAGATAATTTCACCAACCTAGGATTTTCTTTGGTACCTATATCGCAATCCTCAACCTCCTCTGGTTGAGGCTGTAAGGTAGACTTCAAAGGTATGTCGTCATGATTAAATAAACTTTCTAAGGGGATCATACCCTTAGGTATCTAGTATTTTTTAAAACAAGCATCCGATGGTTAGCAATTTTATTTTGGAACTCTTGGGGGTCTTCGCCCTCCTACATGATCCAAATAGGGTCATTCTGGTTTTCTTGGCTGGCATGCATTTCCGCAAAGTCATCTACTGTCTCTAAAAACTTCCGGAGTTGTTCATCATCCTAAAAAATTTGCCAATGTTGTATGTTATTCGGTATGGAAGGCCTATGTCTCATTAGTATATGGTATTTTAGTTTGAAAGCAATGGGAAGTGTGAACGTTGAAGCCGCTTTGGCTAATGCATCCACCTGTTGATTTTCTACTCTTGGAATATAATGAATATTAATAGAGGAGAAGAAGTTTTCGATCAGATCCCAAACACAATTTCGATAAGACCTTAACCTAGGAAGTTTGGCCTGGTATTGACGATTTACCTGTTTCACGATTATCTTTGCATCGCTAAACACTTCCAAGTTTTTAATTTTCATTCTTCTGGCATCTTCCAATCCTAACAGTAAGGCTTCATACTTGCATACATTGTTAGTGTGGTCAATATTCCACTGTAGCATATAAGAGAAAGGGATAATGAATTTGTCACCAGGTGCCACAAAAATCACCCTAGCTCCTTCCCCAAAATAAGATGGGGCACCATCAAAAAACATCTTCCAAACACCAGTGCTATATACATCTGTTTTATTTTTTCTTTTTCTTTTTTATTTTCTATACAACTTTCCTCTATACATACATCAATATTGCCGTCGATAGATAAAATACAATTGCCTAAATATTGATCAGCAATATAAAAAGGGTAGTTGTTTGGGTTATGTGGGTCACTTACCATGAATGCTAACCTGGTGTCTCTGTACAAACGTGTGAACTGTCCTCCAAAGACCGGGATCGTGGCATACTTCATGTCAAGTTGGAGGGATGCTCGAATTTTAGCACCCCAAGACCTGGATAAGAGCATATCGTACTTCAGGGGTATATCAACGACAACCACATCCATTAGAACGCCTTTCATAGGTCTTTGTGCAACATTAACGACTAAACCTTTTATCATGCCTATACACTTAACTTTTCTTGAATCGAATGAATATAAATCTCCATAAGGTCTGGTTATTTCAAGACCAATTCTATCCATAATGGCTTTAGGAATTACATTGTGAGGGGCTCTAGAATCTAACATGTAATTATGGAGCAGGTGATCGTGCACAATCAGAGTGATATAGAAAGGGGCAACGGTGCCTTTGGCACCTTCAAAATGTGGGCTGAAAATTATGTTAGTCTTGTCATCTTCTAAATTTGTAACATCGACCCGACTTTCATTTTCTGAAAAACTGATTAATTTAGCGATTTGTTTTCTATAAATTGGATTTTTTACTAGTTCGACAAGGGGTATAGGGATTTTGATTTTATTTGTTTCATTTTCCAGGTTAAAACTTCCTATTGTTTTTTTGATCTCTATGGTTTGGGTTTCTAACCCCTTCTTTTCAACTTTCCTTTGTTGTAAGGTTTTTGTTTCAGTTGCAAGAAACTCTACTTTCTATGTGTTTACGGCCGGTGTATCTGCTGACTTTGTCTTCGTAGGCTGTGTGCTAGCGGTCTTAGTTCTTATAGTCTATTTTTCAACTTCTTTTGAAACTGACTCGTCTGTTTCACCCCTCGACAGAATATTTTTCACTGGGGGAGTTGCGAGGTTCTTGTTTCTAGGCCTTAGATTGTACTTTTGGTGGAGTTCAGCCATTATATCGTCTGCAATTCCATGATAGGTTGAATCTTCGATAATACCGTTGTTCTTGTTATTCTCAGATCTATCTTTTGTAGTTGCAGATTTTTCATAATCTTTCCTCGTTAAAAAAGGTTGTAGGCAATCATCGCTAAGATTATTTATGTCTTCTTCTAGTTCCTCAAAATCTTCCACATATTCTCCTCCTATAAAGTTTTCGCTTTTAAAGGGGGTTTGGATTTTTTGATCTTCATTCTTAATTTGTCTTGGTGGATTTTGAGGGTTAGGATTCCTTCTGAAATCCTCTCTGGGAAAATTCTCATTCTTCACTTGATCTAGTTCCATCCTTGAGATCTTATTTGACAGCACTTTGATTATTCTTGCCATGTCGTCCATTTTGTCTTTCGAATATATTCCTGATCCAGAGGGTCCCCCTTGTTCTCTGTATCTTCTAGTTTCTTTGTTTCCAATCTCAAATTTGGTTTTTAGCTTTCCTGATGCCATCATGTTTGATTCAATTTCTAAGGCATCGTCTTGCATTTTGGTGAGGTCAACTAGTCTCCTCTCCCTCAATAACAGGGTGAAATCAGGGTCGAAGGCTCCAACGAAGGTTAATTTCGTTGAAGGTTGGGAGGGTTTGACCTCGGCTAGAATTTTATTATACAGTTTATTAAACCTTTGGGTAAACTCGAGAACTGATTCAAATTTTTTCTTTCTTAGAGCCCCAAATCCAGTTAGATAATAGAGATGGTATTTCCTTCTCCCCCACTTTCTAATAAAAGCATTTTCAAGTTCCTCATATGACGGTATAGATCCTGCTGCTAGACCTCATAACCAAGTTCTTACCTGACCTTCAAAAGTCTGAACCAAGAGTCTCGAGTAGACATCTTCGTGTTCGAGTCCAAGGATGTTAGCGAATTAGTCAAAGAAATTGATGTGTTCGGTTGCAGTCAAATCACCCTATCCTGTGAATTTCAACAGATTCTTCATGTAGTTTTCAGGTAATTCATGGAGGGGAACTGGGAGGACCAAAGGAGCGTATCTGGAAGCCACCTTTGCAAATATTCGTGGGGGTCGTACTTGGCCGCCTACTCCTCCTCCTCCAGCCCCACCTCATGCAACGGTACTCCGACCACAACCATTGATGATTTAGAGGTTGATGCTTGGAGACTATAAGGAAGGGTTTCTGGAAATTGGTTATCAAGGAACAGGAAACTTGAGGAAGGGGAACTGGGGAAAAGTGGACTAGTTTCTTCAGACTCACAGGGTGAATATAAAGGAGAATCAATAGGAGTCGTGTCGAGAAAAATAGGATGATCGTAGGAGTTCTGAGAGATAAGAATCGTGAAGTGAAGAGGTGTCAATTGAAGAGAGAAGTGAGGTAGATCTTTTACCTCTATTGGTGAAAGAAACGGTTGAGCTTAGTTTTGAAATCAGGCAAGACCAAACCAAGCTCAAGGATTACAATCCTATCGGCAGGTAATTCCCCGCAAGGAGGTGGGGTATCCGTTCCTTCAAATTGACCTCTAGTATTCGACTCTGTAATTTTAGGTTGATTAAACTTATTTGTCGATGATATGGTCTGTTTAAGATATCTTCTTGATTTTAAAATTTTTTCTGGGTCAGGAACATGCGAAGTTTGTTTGTCGTCTGGGTTTTTCCTGGTATTATTTCATTTTAAAGCCAGTTTATTTATCGTGGAGTCACCAAGTGAAAGATAAAGGCAACCTTACAAGGTTTTCAATCTTTTTTCACTATCAAAGAGAGAAAGTTCCAATGTCATTCTTCCCAGGGAAAAAGCTTCGTTTCTTCGTCCCTGGCAATGACGCCAAAAAAGATGTTGTTCCTGAGTTTATACTTTAAGGCTCTAAAGCATACTGTCAAGGCATCCGAAAAGATAGAGAAAGTTAAGGATAGAAAATTCAGTTATGCAAAAAGGGCTATGGCTGGTTTCTTAACTGTCTCTATCTAGCTTCCCAGTTTTCCTAGATACTAATATCCCTTTCAATTACTGCCCATGAACGTTCTAACTCAACCCGGTTATTTGTTGTCTGTAAGATGGTGTTAAATAAATTTAAGGAAATGCTTGTTTGATCTGATAGTCCAGGCTTGATATTGGGCTGTCTTGTAACTGGTACAATCATGAGGGATAAAGATTGAAAAGATAAATTTTAGTGTTTTCTTTTAGGGTTTGCTATTTCTGTTTCAAAATATGTAAGAAGAACTCCAAAACCTTGAAAAAACGTATGTCGAAACTAAAGGCCGTTTCTGGTATCTGAGTTAAATTTTGAAAAGGGAATATGCATGAAATGAAAAGAAAACATAAAGCTGTCGAACAAGGTGAGGCATCAATTAAAGAGGAATCTCACTTTGTGAATGAAGAAGAAAATAGTTAGGAAAAACTCTTAATGAAGCATATGATATTAAAATCTAAAACATTTACAGGTCTTGTACCTGCTAATAGCCAATACAAAGGAAAAGTTGTAAACGATTCAATTGCAAGAATAATTAATCACCATAGTAGAGGTTGTACTAAATTGTAGTTAAGCATTCATCAAAGAGATATGTGAACAACATGAAACAACAGAAAAGCACACAACTCAAACTTGACCAGATCTAGAATCTTCAATCTATATTTGTATTAATTCAAAAATATCTTTAAATTCTTCTTTACAATGCACCCAGAAAAATCCCTCTTTCAGTCTCTTGAAATTATACTTTTACCAGATCACCAATGATTGATGGTTGGTGATTTCCTAACTCCTAGGGGCAAATAGTTACAAAAATGCAAACCTCAACTATTTGCATGATTATCTTTCATTCTCCTATTGTCTCGATAATATAAGTTTTCAAAATGATACTTCATTATTTTATTAAAGTGTCTCCTTCTTTCAACCCAATACATTCAATACATTTTTCAAGAAAGTGTACAAAATTTCTGGGAGGCTCTAGAAAATCCTTTGCTTCGAATAGATAAAATTTTCTTAAAATTTTTGGAATCCGGTCTTCAATCCCCTTACCAGCAAACTCAATTTATTGCAATTTTAAGTTTGGCTTCACCAACCACCTATCTATTAGGGTAACTTCAATTTCCTTTAATTGTGAAATTTCCATCTGAATTTCATTCAAACCCTCTTTGAAATTCAACCGGTGTCTTACACTGTTTATCTGCCCTAATTGCCCAATGCAATTATCTCTTCCAATACCTAATGATCCCTTGTCCAACAAATCAAATATTTCTTCACAATCGTCTTTGATTTCCTTGGCTATTCTCTTGTTTTCTACTATATTGGCCTCCCACACCTTTGAGCAGAATATCGTCTCTTATCTGCTCTGTGACAGATAGCTTTGGACTTTTCAATACTTCTTCATTCTTTGAACATACAACCGCCCTTTGGAAAGTGTCCCTTGTTGCT
>JASDQU010885103.1:15809-27334 GCA_032191745.1 Picea mariana
AATCTCCCTCTTCCAAGTTTTGCCCATCTACCAACACCCTGTGTTTCTTTACCATACCACCTTCTCTCATACACATCTCCTGCTTTAATACAACATTCCTCTTTTTACTGAAAAAGTAATCATAGGGAGGTATTTCTTCTCTGCAGATAGGGTCGAGGTCACTAGCATATATGACTCCTATCTGAGGGAGCCCAAAAGTAAATTGTAAAGGGGTCAAGGAAGCAATGGGATTACCCAACTCTGTGGATTTTATTTCCCTTGTTATCTTGGGGGTATCAACATGAATAGTAGATGATGAAGGGGGAATAGATTGACTGGGCTCAGGAGGTGTCACGTACCTTCTTTCTATTTCTGCTCCTGGATTCTCTGTCTGTGGGAATTCTTTGTTTTGTGAAGATTCTTCACCCCCCTGTGGATTTTCCTCGGTGTTTGCTTTATTCTGTGCTTTATGTCTGAAGCCTAGGGGAATGTTTTCTTGTTCTGAAGGAGGTGTTGTTACTTCGCTTTGCAATACCTTGGGAAAACCACTTCGTCTGTGTCTTTAGAAGGTTAGAAGACTGGTTTGCAAGTTGGATGGTAATGTTTGTACCCTGTCTAACACCTCCTCATAGGTTTTGACCCCTTTGAAAATGTCATCGTGAGGGGATTTCTCATGTTCAAATGCTTTCATGCCACAATGAGCCATGTGGATTCCCACTATTTGATAAGGGTCGTGTTTCCTGTGTTTGAGATCCACCAACTTAACCTCCTCTAGAGCTCCAACTTCAACCTTGGAATGACCCAAGTTGAGTAGCGAAAACTTCCCAATATGTATAGGGAAAACCGACCAGAACTTCTTCTGGGTTGTCTTCAGTTCTATCCCAATACTGCCTGTTATTATTTGATGAGCTACCTCCCTGCACACCAGTTTGTCAGGGAGGAAGTTTGGAAGTACATGAGGAGGGATAGAACATCCGAAAACCCTGATGTAGGAGAAATTCTCCTCAATGAACCAATCGACAATCGGCTTGAGGTTTCCTATGACCTACTCTAAAATATGGGGGGGGGTTGCACATCCATACAGCATATGATGCACTGGTATCACCATGAAATGACAAATTTTGTAAAAAGAATCCTTAGCATTTTCTTCCCACAACATAAAATGATATTCATGAATAGGTTCGGTGCAGGTTGGGTTCCAACTCCAATATATCAAAGGGAAAGAAGTCGTGAAACATATAGCATCCATAATGTATGTCGACATGTAAAAAGATACTAGTCGGCCACTGGATCTCGCGGCTTGATACTCCATAACCTCCTTAGCTAGGTTATTTGATAGAATCTTGTTCCAATTGAAGCTATAGACTTTGGCTGCTTCATGTAAAAGGGGTACCCATTTTGCAGGGAAATGGGTAGGACTTTTCTTCCTGAAAAGTCTACATAGAATCATAGCCACATAGACCATGTACTCATTCAATGAGGCTGTGGCATAAACGCTATGGGTATTGGCTCTAAATTTTGCTGGGTGTCTCCATCAGTCTTTGATTATGTCGGGGTATGTTTGATCTGCCTCTGTGCATTCTTTCTTTTGGAATTCACTTACAAACTCTTTATTATAAATGTACTTAGAATTGGGAGACAGTTTGTACATTACTTGTATATGCTCTGGTCTGAAAGAGCCGACGATGACCCCTCGGCTGTCCAAAATGCTTCTCGTTTGCACGTTTGTCGTCTCTAAATCCCAACTGATCATATCATTGTATGTCACGAGTTGTGGGCGCGTAGCTACTTTGTGAAGTTTGGACTCTGCTATGTCCCATAGTTTGTTTTCAGAATCACTGGGAAAATTCTTGATTTCGTAATCCAAGGTTTTGAAAATTTGCCTCCAGGATTTGATGGAATCAATGAAATGCAGTGTAGTATCAGATATGACGTCTCCTTCCGGGTCCAAGCTTTCAGTTGTTTCTTCAATTTTCTTAGGTGCCTTTCTAGGTGCCATAATTTTCACGCTAGACTGAAAACTTGTTTGCAGAGGAAAAATATATAAGCTTGGATAAATGCAACTCACTCCTGATTGTAAAAAAACTAGAATGAAATTTGAACTACTGAACATTTATTAGATTTTATCTTGTCTTGCGATGAGCGTATTGTCACAGACGATAAGGAATTAATGTTTTAATGAGGAAGAAACACCTGGAGATACGCCTTCATGTCAAAAATATCTCCATTTGTTCGTTATTAATACTGCCGCATATCGGGGATTTCAAACTGGAGTTTCGAAAGGACTACTTTCAAAAAATCCCGAAATGTGAAACACGAAAAGTAGTTTAGTCATTATTAATCTCGTTTTAAAATAACTTAATTTAGTTTTAAAGTTTGTTAAAAATTCGCGATTTCGCATTTTGGAATTTTGGGGATCCTGTACCCAAGAGGTATGTCATAAGAAATCCCTGAATCATGAAATCACGATGGGATTAATTTAGGGGCTAATCACTTGACTTACTGCTTTAATTAATCGAGATTAGTAATTAATTTCTTGTTTTCAGAAAAATGAGGACCGGGCGTTCGAGGTTCGACATTTTGAAAGAACTTTGATACAAGAAAACTTGAATTGCGAAAGATTAATGAATTGTTGATTGTGTTTAAGAGTTTAAATAATCACGACTAAAGGGTACTTTGTGAAACACGCGTCGAGACTTATAACACTCATTCTTTCTTTTTTCTTTTTATTACTTTTAATATAAATCCTTTTTGAGATTTCGGCACCGGGACTTTGGAGTTGCTAACTAAAAAACATACCTCGTGAAAAGTCGAATCCCGAAACCCGAAAAAAAATCGAAAGACTTTTGACTCCTTTTTAGGACTAAAGGCGGCTCCATGACTATAAAAAGCGAAGTTTCATGTTTAAAGGGTGAACAAATTTAACTTCGTGTCAACAAATTCCAAGACATTTGTATGAAATCACTTCCTCCAAGTTGTTGTTGTCATATACAAAGGTATCATAAGGGATCTTATTGGATTTAATAATCATGACCTTAGTCTTATCAATATTAACCGTCATACCCATATTGGAGCAAAAATCCTTGAGGATTCTTAGTTGGTTTTCAAGATCATGGGGACTCCTTGCCATAAGAATGATTTCAACGGCATAAAGAAGAAGATTGATGACTATACGAGTGAGAGTGGGGCCGACACAACCTACTTCTTCCAAGCATTCTTCTAACTTGTCAATGTATATGCCAAAAAGGGTAGGGGACAAGGGACAACCTTGTTTGACTCTGATATTGCAGTTAATATCTTTTGACCAGCCCTCATTGTTTTTAAGCTTAGCAATACCATTCTCATACATCCTTATTGCAGCAGCCCTCAACTTGAGAGGCACTTTTATCTCTTCCAACCTATTCCAAAGGTTTTTCCTAGGAACCATGTCAATTTGTTTTATAAAGTCAACAAAACAACAAAAAAGATTGGTTTTAGTATTGCGGAACTCCTCTACAATGATCCCAAAGGTAACAAGATGGTCCATAATTGAATGATATCTGCTAAACCCGACCTGGCCTTTAGCTCTTTTACTGTGACTTTCTAGCCAAAGGCTAATATTCTTTTCCAAAATAATTCCATAAAGCTTGGCTAAAATCGGGCTAATCATAATAGTCCTATAATTAGAGGGAATGTTTCTATCCCCATTTTTAAAAATAGGAACAATGAGGCTTTGCATCCAAGGTTTAGGGAAGCCCTGTTTGACTGCTAAATTGAAGAGCTTGTGTATGTGAGGGATAAGGATTGGCCCTCCGATTTTAAAAATTTCAGCTTGGCAACCTTCAATGTCCTTAGCTTTCCCATTTACGATCCTCTTAACCCCGAACTCTATGTCATCTAAAGAAAAAACTTCTTCCTTTGTAGGGACAATAGGAATAGTGTCCATGACATTAGGGAACTCGTAAAGACTTTTAAGGTAGGAATTCCAGTCCCTTAAAGGAATCCTATTATTTTCTTTAGTATTAAGTTTTAGAATTTGGCTCCATAACTTCTTAGGATCCAACTTTTATAGTTGTGAAAGTTTATCTTGCCTTTTATTGATATAGTATCTTTTTTTCCTTTTAATTAGGGATTTGTACGTATTGATATGATCGAGTTTTAAGGGCTCATTAGAAGCATTCCTAATGGATTTCCTAGCAATTTTACATTCTTTATCATACCAAGGGTTGGTCGTTCTATTATTCTTTTTATAGGACACCTCAAAAGAGAACTTGTTAATAGAAGTGGAAAGGGTAGTTGTAAAGTTATGATAGAGTTCTTCAATGTTGTCCTTATAAGTTAGGAGGTTTAATTTACTATTTAAATCCTTTAATAAAATGTCAACTTTACTTTTGTCAAAGCGCAAATTCCTTTGATTATTAGAATTATCTTCAATGGTGCTTCTATGCATGGAAAATTTTAGAGTTAGGGTTAAAGGTTTATGATCAGAGTCAAGTTCATGGTCATTTAAAAGGTCAAAAGTTGCTATTTGGTTGCAAACGAGGATATCAGATATCACATAATCTACAACACTACTACATAGCCCATGAATACAGGTCATCTGGTTGGAGTTTGGCCACTTCATTACTCCATTGCAAATTATTAGGTCTCAAGAGTTGCAGAGCTTGACCAACTCAGTACCAAAAAAATTCTCAATTAGGTCTTCAGAGCTTCTTTTGTAGCTATTAGATAAAACAAGTTCCTCATCTAGCCATGAAGGATTATGGTTGGAGTCATTACTTAAAAGAGTAGATTGTTTAGTTGCAATCCTAGCATTAAAGTCTCCTAGCAGGAGGATATTACCTTCATTTTTCAAATTATAAATATCTTGTTCTAAATTATTATAGGGACAATTTTTATCTAGATTATTTATCTTATAAAAAGTATAATTAATAGGTGAAAAATAACAAATTGCTATATACATATTCTTAGCATTGGTGTCTGAAATTTCTATCAAAATGTATTGATTAAGAGGGTCAATCTTATGAATTTGAGTGTGAGGAGAAATGATATTTATAATATAACAAGATATGCCTCCTATCCCTCTACGGTAGGATTTTTTGTTCCATGCCGACCACAAGACAAATCCTTTCATGTTAGGGACCTTAGAATCCTCATGCTCCCAAGTTTCAACTAGACAGATAATATCAATATTACTCGGGATTCAAATTATCATAGGACCTTTGCGCCATGGAAAGCCATGACAATTCCAAAAAAGGATCCCAAGTGTCCCATATTCCTATTAATTATTATCCTTCTGGTCTCTATCCCTAACAATAACTTTTCGATTTCTAATTATTTCCCGTTTCCTTCTTTCCTGGCTTCTTTTACCTTTTGAAAATACTTCCTTAATTCAACTTGGTCTTTGGGAATGAGGTCTTCATTTATAAATATTCCTGACCCTTTTAAGCTCGAAGATTTACTAAGTATGTTATATTTATGGTCATTACAACTTACTTTGACACAAATCAACCTATCTTTGTGATCAATTAGTTTTCCTAGCCTCTTTGCTTCTAGGAGGTAAGTTGTATCAATTTGTGATTTATTTTTTAATTCTTCTTTTACTATTGCTAGCTTATCCTCCTCTTGTTGTTATTTTATACCAAAAATTATGAGGTTCAAGGCTCTTTTGTTATGATCATGGTCCAATTCGATTGGCTTATTCATTTTCTCTTTGATGGGTTTGATATCCAATTTGTTTTCCATATTACTAAGGGTCAAATTGTTGGTTAGTTATTCTTCTAGCTCTTTAATCCTATCTCTCAAGTTGTGATTTTCTTCAAGCCCTCCTTCTTGGGTTGATTATTTATGTTTTTCCATTTCTTGAATTCTATCCTTGATTGTTTGCAATTCACTCTTGAACCCTAAGAATCTATCCTTTATTTGAGTTTGAATGGTATCTTTAATTTTTTTTATCAATCATTGCCTCTAGTTGTATTTGGAGTTTTACGTCTCTTTCTTCACTCCTTTTTTCTAATGTTTCTAACTCTATTTGGATTTTGGCATCTCTCTCTTCTCTTCTTTTTTCTACTAATTCCATATAATCGTAAAGGATCTCTAGGGTGCTTTTAGGGGGCCTCCCCTTGTTAGGATGAGTTTTTGGAATAGGTGGTGGAGTGCTCACATTGAAAAGAAGAGAAAAAAGATGTAACAATTATTATTATGGATTGACTTTATCTCTCAAATCAACTTTTACTTATGAAACTTAAAATAAAAAAATAAATAAAATATATTTAAATCTCTTTACATAAAATTAAAATTGAATCAAAGTAAAAAGTCCGAAGAAACTACAGAGATTATTTTGGGTAAAAAAGGCAAAAACCAAAGAGAAGTATTATTCCCGTTCAAAACCCCAGATATATAATCTTAGAAATAAAATATCTCCTTCAAAAAAAAAACAAAAAAACAGAGAAGTATTATTCTCGTTCAAAGTCACGGAGAAATATTATTTTCGTTCAAAACCGCAAAGAAAATAGTTTCAGAGAATATATATATATAAGTTTATCTTAATAAATAGAGGAAATGTCCATTAATAAATATTAAAATTATATAAAATAGTTTCAGAGACACACACATATGTATATTTAAATTTCAAAGGAGTTGGATCCATTAGTGAGAAATGCAAATATTTTTATTAATGGTCACGATTCAATTTTCATAAGGGTGTTTGGTCCTCGAATTTTCCATAGGGAATCTTGAGGTAGTGTTCGAACATGTAGTTGCACCGAAAGGGATTATATTGAATGATCTTGTAACACATGCACATATAAGTGGACCAAATCCCATCCTCTTTTCATCCTTAAGAACAAACACTAATTGTTATGGGCCTGCTAAGGCCACATTTGTTTTGTAGTTATTGGAATGATTATGTGAGAGGAGAAGGCCCCTTGTGCGCAACTAGGGTTCTTGTTCTACCCATTCACATGAAGAAAGAGTCATTCACCTAGGAAAATTGAGTGAATTTGAGTGGAGCCTACTTGTCATCTACTAGAAAGGCTAAAGTTCTAGAATATTCCATCCACATCAATGGGGTGCAAAGTCATTAAGGAATTGCTTGGCTCACACTTTCTAGTAGCATTGAGGACATGATAAGGCTCAAATATTATTGGTGCCCAATTTATTGTGGAGAATGATGATTCTCCAGTAATTCATCTCTAAGTAGAACATATCCAGGATGATATTGAATGCTAGTTGGAGTTGGCATTGGTTCATCAATTTAATGGTTTATGACTACCAACCAATTTTCTTATGGAATGGTTGAGACCCAACTAAGGAGGAGATTTTATTGTCGGATTTTGCAAGAAGGGTTTCTTTATTATCTTGTTTTTGAACCAAGCTAAGAAGAAACAAATTTAAAATGGAGGCCCATGGTTTTAGGATCAAGCAACCCTCTTCCTTGCCCCTTGGTCTCTAGAGTTTAAACCTATTAACAATGCCAAGCTCATGGACTCTGGTTTGGGCAAGGTTCCCAAATCTACCTACATTTTTTGGAAGATTATATCCAAATCAAGAACTCCCTCGAGAATTACATTGTGATGATAGAGACAAAGGGGAAGATGATTTATTCTCCTTTGCAAGAATTTGTGTAGAACTAGATTTGAGTAAAGGGATCTCAAACATGGTATCGTTGGAATGGGAATGATCTCAATGGCTCTAGTATTTATTATATAAAAGCATTTCCTTCTTGATATATAAATTATCATAGATATTCCACTAGAAGATTTCATGACAACATATCTTACCTTAGATCTTGGATTTAATATTACTAGTGTAGCACTCAAAATTGTGGAAATAACTAAAACTGAAATTAAAGAAACAAGCAAATGAAAACAACATGTGACTTGGGAGACCAAATATGAGAGAAAACCTAGATAGAAGGTGAGGTCTATGCTCTAATATTATTTTATCAATTATTAGATGCAAGTACAAATAAATGGACACCTGCTATGGAGTTGTCATGGGCATTGTGGCTTGAATGGGTGCTACATAATATTCTACCCCTATTCTATGCTTCAATATCCCACTACCATATGCCCTACTCAACTATGGTACAATAACAATACCAAAAGAATGGAACCCTTTATTTTCCTAGTGACCAACATTTAACATATCCTGATAGCCATTTAGGTTAGGGTTAGGATTTTTGTTTGTCTCAACCCTCAATTAGTGATAGTTTTTGGACCCTCTAGAATATTCTTGAAAGTCCACAAGTGACTAGCCCCACATGTGTGAGAAATTGGGGTTAATGTGGCATCCACATGTTACCATTGTGTTCAATAGGGTAGGTCAACTAGAGGGAGGAATAACTTTTGCGTACAAACTTTGATTGAGGTGATTTTCACACTGTTAGAAAGCCTACGATGTGTAGAATAGCATTGAGGGGCTAATCAATGCTTGCAATTTTTTGACCCCAAAAGCATCATTTGATGCCTCAAACTGGCTATGGAAGTTTATGAACCCAAAAACACCAAACTGGGACCTACTCCTAAAATGGGCCTTGTAAGCCAATTCCTCCATTTTTTCCACTTATAAAGTACAAAGATAAATAACAAATTATGTAATGCTCTATTCTAGATCACTTCCATTCCCAAGTGATCCAAGAGGATCCGGAACACTAAAAAATATCATATCAAATGATTTTGAATATGACTTCATTGCGTAGAGCTCGACGAGATCTTTCCAACGACGTGTGATTTTCCTCAAACAAATGTTGTATGAGAAAGTTATGACCTTTTAAAGTTTCGACAAAGTAGGGCAGAAGGAAAAATTAGGGATGCCATATGGCAAGTCCATAGAGTGCCACATGGAACATCCGTACAAATGAGTAGGAAGAGAGTGACATCATGTTGATGTCAGGATGGTGACGTGGTAGCACGACAGAGTGCCATGTGTCACTGAAAAATGGCACTTTCAACACCCAGTTGGACCAGTGAAAAAATTCCATGTGTCATCTATATGACAACATGGAAGGTACAGTAAGCAAATGACATGAAAACCGTATGTTCCACATGGTACCACTAAAAGGGTGACATGTGGCAGGACATACAGTGACATGGTTGACAAGTGGAAGGTACAATCAACAATTGACATGGCAGGGACGTACAATACGTGGCTCAATCTAGCAGCGTTGTGTGGCAGGGTGTACAATTGGAAATAGTGGCCAATAAGAGGCTTCCATGTGGACCAACTAGGTGGTGCCACGTGGAACCTTCGAGAAGCCCAAGGAGGGTTGCAGATCAAAATTTATTAGGGCTGAGTGGGATTTGAACCCCCGACCTCCCTGCCAAGATTCCAATGATTTAACTATAAGGTCCTACCAATGCACCACCAGTTCTATTTGTTACAACTAACAAATAAAAAAATATTTAATGTTGATGCCATGTCACCATGAAGGCCGGGCCACGATTAGGTCGACCATGCCCTATATAAACCTAGCACAAATCCAGAGGGAGGACATGAAATTACGTGTAGGAGGCTAGAAAGAATCCCGAGGTGGATTTTGACAAGTACATGAGTGGTAATAATGTCTCTAAGTGTGTGCCAAAGAGGGTATTTTGGCACCATGTTCGAACATAGTCGAGTTTGTACTCATTTTTCTCAGAATTTCAAGAGGAATTGTAACACTCGAGTTAGATTAATTAATGATCATAATTAATTAAGGTAAATTAAGTCATTAATGTACTAAAAGTAAATTTACTTAGGCATCAATTTATATAAGTAAATTAATTATTGAAATAATTAGAATTTATCATTTTATTTATTTATTATATGAATTAAGTAATGTAACCAACAAAAAAAGGGGAGGGGAATATTTTATTGTATTAAAGGTAGGTAAAGAATTAATGAAAAAAGATTAGGCATATGAAAAATAGGTGATGGGGGGAAATTCGAGAGGAGGAGGATAAGAAAGAGGGAGTGGGACTTCGAAAAGGGGGATTTTTCTAGAGGAAGAGAAAGGGAGGAGAAATCTAAGTGAGAAGGAAAATTTGTCTTTGGGGAATTTGGCGGGTTTATAAGTGGACTAGTGTTGTTGGGATTTTAGGCTCAAGGGCTAGGAAATCTGATTTTCTGGAGCTTGGGAGTCAGAGAGGCTCCATTCCTAGTTGGTTGGGAGGAAAAGGTTTAATTTTCAGGCAGCCGGGTATTTCAAACAAGGAGCAATAGACAATAACAGACAACAAGAAACAACAAGAGACAAACTCCTACTTTGAGAGGTATTTCTTTTCTATTTACTATTTCATTATAAATGAAAGTTAGATAAATATATATCTATATATTCGAAATGTATTAGGAGACTACAAGAACTATGCGAGTTGAGATTTTTTTTTTTTTAGAATTAATTGTTTGATTGCTAAAACATAAACATAAATTAGGATTTCAGGTAAATAGAATGTCTATTAGATTAGAACCTCACAGTAAAACCGTAGCCCTGAAAGTGGGAATTACATTTGGTATCAGAGCCCAGTTTCAAAATTGAAACCTAGGGCTTGA
Organism: Picea mariana; assembly: GCA_032191745.1. Lineage (NCBI taxonomy): Eukaryota > Viridiplantae > Streptophyta > Pinopsida > Pinales > Pinaceae > Picea > Picea mariana. The sequence continues at coordinate 26,298 of JASDQU010885103.1, forward strand.
ACAACCTTCATTGTGCAAACTGTTTCCTAAAATAGCTTGTAACCTACAACCTAGAAACCCTTTATTTACAGGCCTTAAACCCTCGAGGATAACCTGGAAATGACCCACCAGAGAAAACTACTCAAGAAATTGAAATCTTGATGAAGAGAGAGTGTAGAAGGAAAATATGTCATGTAGCTTGTTCCAGCCTCTTGTTCCTTGTTTCAAAGCTACCTGCTAACTATTAGAATATGAAAGATTGTGCTCATTTTACCATTGACAATACCCTTTTCACCCAACCATAGGCCGAAGCCACCCTCCGAGCACCTTGAACTTGACAGAGAAGAATACTGGTAGCAATCAATAGCCAAGCAAGGCTAATGCACCAAGCAAGAATAGAAACCAAATTGATCAGATAGTCCCACCTAGAAACTAGCGCAACACCTTCCCCAGAAACTTGTGCACAAAACTGCCAACTGTAGTGCGCAGAAAATGCTCTTTGCAATTATGAGAAGTGTGAATAATGAGAACTGGCACCCTATATTTATAATGGTCTGGCAGAATTATTGGGGCCGACTTCTCCTTCTGGGTACTAATTAATTCACATTAATTATATTTCTGCAGCTGACATCTTGTCTAGGGTTTCCTTTACTTCTTTGCTTCCTTCCAAAATATTCTAATCTCGTTATAGGTCACAATAGAGGTTCATATCTCCCGAAGCTACCATAATATCAACATTGCCTCCTAGCTAGGGAGGTATGGTCTTAAGCACAAACAGACCATTCAACTGGTAGTATCACGAGCATCGTCATTATTATCCAACTGGATAGTCTCCTATGACAAATGGTACAATATCAATTGATAGAAAACACCTGTGTTTATCCATGGTAGTACGCAATTACTCAAACCGTGACACATAGTCACAAATAGTGGAACAAATCCACCACAGTAGTATATCTCTACTGTCTGGAGACAAGCAGTCTCCATAACAATCATCTGAGGCCAACCTACACAGAAAAATATTGTTAAAATAAACTAAATCATCTGGGCCAATCTTT
>JASDQU010885103.1:38185-51403 GCA_032191745.1 Picea mariana
TGGATGTTTTATCCCTCCTCATGCACTCCTAAATTCCTCCCTAACAAACTGGTGTGTAGGGAGGTAGCTCATCAGATAATAACAGATGGTATTGGGATAGAACTAAAGACAGCCCAGAAGAAGTTTTGGTTGGTTTTCCCTGTACATATTGGGAATTTTTCGCTACTCAACTTGGGTCATTCCAAGGTTGAAGCTGCAGCTCTAGAGGAGGTCAAGTTGGTGGATCTCAAACACTGGAAACATGACCCTTATCAAATATTTGGAATCCACATGGCTCACTGTGGCATGAAAGCATTTGAACATGAGGAATCCCCTCACGATGACATTTTCAAAGGGGTCAAAACCTATGAGGAGGTGTTATACAAGGTACAGACATTACCATCCAACTTGCAAACCAGTCTTCTAACCTTCCAAATACACAGACGAAGTGGTTTTCCCAAGGTATTGCAAAGCGAAGCAATAACACCTCCTCCAGAACAAGAAAACATTCTCCAGGCTTCAGACAGAAAGCACGGGATAAAGAAGACATCGAGGAAAATCCACAGGGGGGCAAAGGATCTTCACAAAACAAAGAATTCCCACAGACAGAGAATCCAGGAGCAAAAACAGAAAGAAGGTATGGGACACCTCCCGAGCCCAGTCAATATACTCCCCCTTCATCATCTACCATTCATGTTGATACCCCTAAGACAACAGGGGAAATAAAATCCACAGAGTTGGGTAATCCCATTGCTTCCTTGACCCCTTTACAGTCTACTTTTGGGCTCCCTCAAATAGGAGTCATATATGCTAGTGACCTCGACCCTATCTGCAGAAAAGAAATACCTCCCTATGATTACTTTTTCAGTAAAAAGAGGAAGGTTGTATTAAAGCAGGAGATGTAAATGATAGAAGGTGGTATGGTAAAGAAACACAGGGTGTTGGTAGATGGGAAAAACTTGGAAGAGGGAGATTTCGCTACAGAGGTAGCGGGCTCCATGGGAGCTCTGGAAACAACAAATCTATTCACCATTGACAATATGAGAACAAGGTTGAAACACAATAACCACAGGATAGTCTAGTTGCAAAACAAACTAAAAGATACTGAGAAAAATATCAAAGAAGAAACAAATAAAGGTCTAGAGCAGGCCAGAGCTGTCGACAAGCAAGAAATTCAATCGCTTAAGTCAAGTCTAGACGAGATGAACAAGAATATGTAGACTAGCCAAATATAGGTTATTTGGCAAGAAGAATCAGTAAGAAAACTACAGGATAAATTGAATTCAATGAAAGGCCAGGTTATAGATTTGAAAGTTTTTCAGGACTAGTCACTAGAAATACATACGAAGATAGAAGCCAAGCAACAGAGATTAATCTCCCAAGTAGAGATCATTCAGAATTATTTTCAAGAAGTAAGCAATGCTCTTGATAATATTATTTTTAAAGAAAAAGAAGCTAAAGCAACAAGGGCCACTATTGCAGCAAAGGTCACAGAGAATATCAGAGGCGATATTCTGCTCAAAAGTGTGGGAGGCCAATATAGCAGAAAACAAGAGAATAGCCAAGGAAATCAAAGACGATTGTGAAGAAACATTTGATTTGTTGGACAAAGGATCATTAGGTATTGGAAGAGATAATTGCACTGGGCAATTAGGGTAGATAAACATTGTAAGACATCGGTTGAATTTCAAAGAGGGTTTGAATGAAATTCAGATGGAAATTTCACACTTAAAGGAAATTGATGTTACCCTAATAGACAGGTGGTTGGTGAAGCCAAACTTAAAATTGCAATCAATTAAGTTTGTTGGTAAGGGGATTGAAGACTGGATTCCAAAAATTCAGAGAAAATTTTATCTATTCGAAGCAAAGGATTTTCCAAAGCCTCCTAGAAATTTTGTACACATTCTTGAAAAATGTATTGAATGTATTGGGTTGAAATAAGGAGACACTTCAATAAAACAATGAAGTATCATTTTGAAAAATTATATTATCGAGACGATAGGAGAATAAAATATAATCATGCAAACAGTTGAGGTTTGCATTTTTGTAACTATTTGCCCCTAGGAGTTAGGAAATCACCAACCATCAATCAGTGGTGATCTGGTATAAGTATAATTTCATGAGACTGAAAGAGGGTTTTTTCTGGGTGCATTGTAAAGAAGAATTAAAAGATATTTTTGAATTAATACAAATACAGATTGAAGATTCCAGATCTGGTCAAGTTTGAGTTATGTGCTTCTCTGTTGTTTCATGTTGTTCACATATCTCTTTGATGAATGCTTAACTACAATTTAGTACAACCTCTACTGTGGTGATTAATTATTCTTGCAATTTAATCATTTACAACTTTTCCTTTGTATCGGCTATCAGCAGGTACAAGACCTGTAAATGTTTTATATTTCAATATCATATGCTTCATTAAGAGTTTTTCCTGACTATTTTCTTCTTCATTCACAAAGTGAGATTCCTCTTTAATTGATGCCTCACCTTGTTCGGCAGCTTTATGTTTTCTTTTCATTTCATGCATATTCCCTTTTCAAAATTTAACTCAGATACTAGAAACGACCTTTAGTTTCGTCATACTTTTTTTCAAGGTTTTGGAGTTCTTCTTACATATTTTGAAACAGAAATAGCAAACCCTAAAAGAAAACACTAAAATTTATCTTTTCAATCTTTATCCCTCATGACTGTACCAATTACAAGACAGCCCAATATCGAGCCTGGACTATCAGATCAAACCAACATTGCCTTAAATTTATTTAACACCATCTTATAGACAACAAATAACCGGGTTGAGTTAGAATGTTCATGGGAAATAATTGAAAGGGATATTAGTATCCAAGAAAACTGGGAAGCTAGACAGAGACAGTTAAGAAACCAGCCATAGCCCTTTTTGCATAAATAAATTTTCTATCCTTAACTTTCTATATCTTTTCGGATGCCTTGACAGTATGCTTTAGAGCCTTAAAGTATAAACTTAGGAACAACATCTTTTTTGGCGTCGTTGTCGGGGACGAAGAAATGAAGTTTTTTCCATGGGAAGAACGACATTGACACTTTCTCTCTTTGATAGTGAACAAAGATTGAAAACCTTGTAAGGTTGCCTTTATCTTTCACTTGGAAACTCCACTATAAATAAACTGGATTTAAAATGAAAGAATACCAGGAAAAACCCAGACGACAAATAAACTTTGCCTGTTCTCGATCCAGAAAAAAAATTAAAATCATGAAGATATCTTAAACAGACCGTATCATCGACAAATAAGTTTTATCAACCTAAAATTACATATTCGAATACTAGAGGTCAATTTGAAGGAACGAATACCCCACCTCCTTGCGGGGAATTACCTCCTGATAGGATTGTAAACCTTGAGCCTGGTTTGGTCTCGCCTGATTTCAAAACTGAGATTTTCTCAACCGTTTCTTTCACCAATAGAGGTAAAAGATCTACCTCACTTCCCGCTTCGATTAACACCTCTTCACTTCATAAAGTTCATTTTCCTATCTCTCATAACTCCTACGATCATCCTATTTTTCTCTTCACGACTCCTATTGATTCTCCTTTATATTCACCCTGTGAGTCTGAAGAAACTAGTCCAATTTACCCCAGTTCCCCTTCCTCAAGTTTCCTGTCCCTTGATAACCAATTTTCGAAAACCCTTCCTTATAGTATCCAAGCATCAACCTCTAAATCATCAATGCCTGTGGTCGGAGGAGGCACTGCTTGAGGTGGGGCTGGAAGAGGAGGAGGAGGCATCCAAGTACCACCCCCATGAATCTTTGCAAAGGTGGCTGCCAAATACACTCCTTTGGTCCTCCCAGTTCCCCTCCATGACTTACCTGAAAACTACATGAAGAATCTGTTGAAATTCACAGGAGAGGGTGATTTGGCTACAGCCGAACACATCAATTTCTTTGACCAATTCACCGACATCTTTGGACTCGAACATGAAGATGTCTACTCGAGACTCTTGGTTCAGAATTTTGAAGGTCAGGTAAGAACTTGGTTCCGAGGTCTAGCAGCAGGATCTATACCATCATATGAGGAACTTGAAAATGCTTTTATTAGAAAGTGGGGGGGAAGGAAATACCATCTCTATTATCTAATTGGATTTGGGGATCTAAGAAAGAAAAACTTTGAATCAGTTCTCGAGTTTACCCAAAAGTTTAATAAACTGTATGATAAAATTCTAGCCGAGGTCAAACCCTCCCAACCTACAGCGAAAGTAACCTTCACTGGAGCTTTCGACCCTAATTTCACCCTGTTATTGAGGGAGAAGAGACCAGTACACCTCACCAAAATGCAAGACGATGCCTTAGAAATTGAATCAAACATGATGGCATCGTGAAAGCTGAAAACCAAATTTGAGACTGGAAACAAAGAAACTAGAAGATACAGAGAACAAGGGGGGCCCTCTGGATCAGGAAGATATTCAGAAGAAAAAATGGACGACATGGAAAGAATAATCAAAGAGCTGTCAAATAAGATCTCAAGGATGGAACTAGATCAAGTGAAGAATGAGAATTTTCCCAAAAAGGATTTCAGAAGGAATCCTAACCCTCAAAATCCACCAAGACAAATTAAGAATGACGATCAAAAAATCCAAACCCCCTTTAAAAGCGAAAACTTTATAAGAGGAGAAGATGTGGAAGATTTTGAGGAACTAGAAGAAGACATAAATAATCTTGGTGATGACTGCCTAAAACCTTTTTTAACAAGGAAAGATTATGAAAAATATGCAACTACAAAAGATAGATCTGAGAATAACAAAAACAACGGTATTATCGAAGATTCAACCTATCAGGGAATCACAGACGATATAATGGTTGAACTCCACCAAAACTACAATCTAAGGCCTATAAAAAAGAGCCTCGCAACTCCCCCAGTGAAAAAGACTTTGCCGAGGGGTGAAATAGACAAATCAGTTTCAAAAAATGTTGAAAAACAGACTATAAGAACTAAGACCGCTCACACACAGAATACGAAGACAAAGTCAACAGATACACCAGCCTTAAACACATAGAAAGTAGAGGTTCCTGCAACTGAAACGAAAACCTCACAACAAAGGAAAGCTGAAAAGAAGGTGTTAGAAACCCAAACCATAGAGATCGACAAAACAATAGGAAGTTTTAACCTGGAAAATGAAAGAAATAAAATCAAAATCCCTATACCCCTTGTCGAACTGGCAAAAAATCCAATTTACAAAAAACAAATCGCTAAATTAATCAGTTTTTTAGAAAATGAAAGTCAGGTCGATGTTATAAATTTAGAAGATGACAATCCTAACATAGTTTTCGTCCCACATTTCGAAGGTGCCAAAGGCACCATTGCCCCTTTCTATATCACTCTGACTATGCACGATCACCTATTCCATAATTACATGTTAGATTCTAGAGCCCCTCACAATGTAATTCCTAAAGCCATTATGGATAGACTTGGTCTTGAAATAACCAGACCTTATGGAGATTTATATTCATTCAATTCAAGAAAAGTTAAGTGTATAGGCATGATAAAAGGTTTAGTCGTTAATCTTGCACAGATACCTGCGAAAGGCATTCTAATGGATGTGGTTGTCGCTGATATACCCCCGAAGTATGCTATGCTCTTATCCAAGTCTTGGGGTGCTAAAATTGGAGCATCCCTCCAACTTGACATGAAGTATGCCACGATCTCGGTCTTTGGAGGATAGTTCACATGTTTGTACAGAGAAACCAGGTTAGCATTCACGGTAAGTGACCCACATAACCCAAACAACTACCCTTTTTATATTGTTTATCAAGATTTAGGCAATTGTATTTTATCTATCGACGACGATATTGATGTATGTATAGAGGAAAGTTGTACAGAAAATAAAAAATAAAAAGAAAAAATAAAACAGAATGTATATAGCACTGGTGTTTGGAAGATGTTTTTTGATGGTGCCTCATCTTATTTTGGGGCAGGAGCTAGGGTTCTTTTTGTGGCACCTAGTGACAAATTCGTTATCCCTTTCTCTTATAGGTTACAGTGGAATATTGACCACACTAACAATGTATGCAAGTATGAAGCCTTATTGTTAGGATTGGAAGATGCGAGCAGAATGAAAATTAAAAACTTGGAAGTTTTTGGCGATGCAGATCTAATCATGAAACAGGTAAATCGTCAATACCAGGCCAAGCATCCTAGGTTAAGGTCTTATTGAAATTGTGTTTGGGATCTAATCAAAAACTTCTTCTCCTCTGTTAATATTCATTATATTCCAAGAGAAGAAAATCAATAGGCGGATGCATTAGCCAAAGCGGCTTCAACGTTCACACCTCCCACTGCTTTCAAACTAAAATACCATATACTAATGAGACATAGGCCTTCCATACTGAATAACATACAACATTGGCAAATTTTTGAGGACGATGAACAACTCCAGAAGTTTTTAGAGACAATAGATGACTTTGTTGAAACGCATGCTGACCAAGAAAACCAAAATGACCCTATCTGGATCATGCAGGAGGGAGAAGACCCCCGAGAGTTCCAAGATAAAATCGCTAACCACCTGATGCTTGTTTTAAAAAATAACCAGATAACTAAGGGTATGATCCCCTTAGAAAGGCTATTTAATCATGACGACATCCCTTTGAAGTCTACCTTGCAGCCTCAGCCAGAGGAGGTCGAGGATTGCAATATAGGTACCAAAGAAAATTCTAGGTTGGTGAAATTATCCAAATATGTATCTCTCGAAATAAAAAGTAAGTATGTTTAATTTCTTAGACAATATAAAGACGTTTTTGCTTGGTCTTATGACGAATTGAGAACTTATGACACTACTATAATGGAACATAAACTTCCTCTGAAACTAGGTGTCAAACCTTTCAAGAAAAAACTCAGGAAAATTAACCCTATCCTACTACCGATAATAGAAAAAGAAGTCAAAAAACTCTTGGACGCTAAAATCATTGTCCCACTAAGATACTTTGAGTGGGTAGCCAATTTAGTCCCAATGAGAAAGAAAAATGGTGAGATTAGGCTATGTGTAGATTTTAGAAACCTGGATCGATTGTCACTTAAGGACAATTATCCATTACCTAAGATGGATCATGTTTTAGAAAAAATAGTTGGAGCTAACATAATGTCTATGATTGATGGTTTTTTAGGTTACAATCAAATTGCAGTACATCAAGATGACAAAGAAAAAACTGCGTTCACTACCCCTTGGGGTACCTTTATGTATGACAAAATGCCTTTTGGTTTAATGAATGCAGGGGAAACTTTCCAACGAGCCATGGATATCGCTTTCGTGGGTGAAAGGGATAAGTTCGTCATTATCTATATTGATGACCTGACTGTTTTCTCTAAATCTTATGCAGAACATCTAACACACCTCAAACAAACTTTCGAGAAATGTCACAAATTTGGATTGTCACTCAATCGCAAGAAATCCCATTTCGCAATGCAAGAAGGTAAACTCTTGAGTCATATCGTGTCTAGAGAAGGAATCAAAATCGATCCCAAAAGGGTCGAGGCGATAGAAACCATAAATATTCCTAGAAACGTAAAAGAAATTCAGTCTTTTTTAGGAAAAATAAACTTCTTGAGAAGATTCATCCCTAACTTTGCCGAAATTGTAAAATTGATTATAGATATGCTTAAAAAGAACAGTGAGGTGAAGTGGACAAACGAAGACAAAGCGTCATTTCAACATATCAAGAAAGTAATAAGCAAAGCACCAATCCTGGCAAGCCCAGATTACACAAAAGAGTTTTTGATTTTTTCTTTTTCCTCTAAACATATAATCACAGTTGTATTGTTACAGAAAAATGAGGAAGGTTTTGAGCGGCCTATTGCATTTTTAGTAGAAGTCTCAGAGACGTTGAGTTGAAATATGACATATTGGAAAAACAAGCTTACGCAATGTTAAAAGCTCTCAAGGCTTTCAGAACCTACGTATTGCACTCAAAGATCATTTCTTACATGTCGTCAAGCTCCGTTAAAGATATCTTGGTGTAGCCAGACAACGACGGAAGAAGAGGCAGGTGGCTGGATAAAATTCAGGAGTTCGACTTGAAAATCAAACCAACTAAAATTATCAAAGGTCAGGGTTTGGCCAAATTTCTAGCCGAATCAAATCTAAAAGCACTTGCGATAAATAAGTTGCAATAGAATGAGGGATTTCTAGAAATAGATGAGCTAGACGTCACTGCACCCACAATTGAGATTCAAGACAAGTTCTCTACTTGAGTCTGGTATCACGATATTTTTTCTTACCTACTGACCCTTTAATGTCCCAGTGAGTTAATCCCATCTAAAACTAGGACACTGAAGTTACACGCTATAAAACATTGTATCATAGATGGTAAATTGTATTGGAAATACCCCCTGGGTTTCCTGCTGAGCTGCTTAGTTGAGGCTGAAACAGAAAGTGTTATAGATGAATTCCACATGGGAGTGTGCATAGGACACCATGCTTGGCGGGCAACGGCTTATAAAATAATAAGACCTGGGTATTACTGGCCTAAATTATTCACATATGTAAACACTAAAGTCCGAACTTGTACTCCTTGTCAGTTGTTTACAGGCAAACAAAAAGTCCCAGCTTTACCTTTAGTTTCCGTTAAAACTGAAGCTCCATTTCAACAATGGGGTCTTGATTTCATTGGATAAAATCACCCACACTCTAGCGCACAACACAAGTGGATTCTAACTACTACAGACTATTTCACTAAATGGGTGGAAGCTATTCCCACAAGAAATGCAACTGACTCAGTAGTAATTAGTTTCCTAGAAGAAAATATTTTATCTAGGTTTGGTTGTCCCCGAAAGATAGTCACTAATAATGCCCAAGCATTTAAGTCAATGGCCATGATAAGCTTTTGCCAAAAATACAACATCATATTAGCACACTCCACAACTTATTATCCACGGGGTAATGGTCTAGCTGAATCGTTTAATAAAAGTCTGATTACTGTGATCAAAAAGGTTTTGACTGAAAACAAGAAAGCATGGCATATCCATTTAAAATATGCTCTATGGGCTAACAGGATAAGTACCAAAAGATCAATTGGGACTTCCCCTTTTCATATGGTATATGGCACTGACGTCATTTTACCAATAAATCTTGCTCTGCCCATAATGAAACTTTGGCAAGATTCAAATGAAGAACCCAACGACGTTACCAGGAGGATATACCTGCTAGTTGAAGATCAACAAAATAGGGCCGAAGTAAATGAAAGGTTACAGAAATATCAGGATAACATGAAGGCCTTTTTCGATCAAAAAGCTAAAGATAGAGATTTCCTCCCTAGTGATCTGGTCCTAAAATGGGAAGCCAAGAAAGAAGGCACTGGTAAACATGGCAAGTTTGATCCCATCTAGTTTGGCCCATATAAGATTTCAGCTTCTGAGGGAAAAAATGATTTTTCATTTGAAAATCTCAATGGAGACATTCTCAACGCCCCTGTAAATGGGCGACACCTTAAACACTTCATGCAGTAATGTGTTTCTGAACTCTCATTGTACATACCGGTTTTTTTTCATGCTTACTTTATAGTTCCATTTCTTTCGGTAAGTTTTTTTTTTTCATTTTAAGATTCCAAAAGAAAATAAAAATAAAAATAAAAATAATTTTAATTTTGATTTATGAGATTCTGCTCCGAAAATTCAGGCTAAATTACCCTAAAAGATACAAATGAATAAATCTTTAGTTCAATTGATGCTAATATTATCATTGAAATTTTCTAATAAGGAAGCAAAAAAGAAAGAGGGGACTTAAGGAAAAGTTATAAAAGCTAACTAAGAAAATATTTAAGAACGGTCATGTGTGCAATAGTTTTTATGAAGCCCCTTACCTTCCCCTTAGTTATGGTAAAGCCAGCTTCTCGCCTGACCCTGGAGGTTTTATCATAAGTTCCTTGAGAAAAGAAAGGTCTCACTTTGGTTCTGAAAATTCTCAAACAAACCTTCAAAAAACAAGAATAGGTTGAGCTTATAGTTCTTTAACTTTAATTGAACCAGAAGTATGTCTAGGTTAATCCTAACCTTATTAACTTTCCTAACAGGAATAAATTGATTGGTTTTGCTCAAGGAAATTCCTTAAAAAGATGTCAAGAAGTTTACCTTAAGAATTTCCCTTAAGCCCGTGATGTTTGAAGGCAAGAGAGAATATTAGCCCAGAGCTATTTAAGTGAGTTGACAGGCCTCTGTTGTTATAAAATTCAAGCAAATATCTTCCCGAGTATATTACATACTGATTGATTGCCCCCACTTCATATTAAAAAGTATATATAGACAGATGGTGAAAGGAAATTCATTATATAGATTTCCCCCATCTAGTCCGAAGAGATGAAAAAAGGAAATTCATTATATTGATTGCCCTCATCTCAGCATTTAAATGCTAGAAAAAAATGAAGTGGTGAAAGGAAATTCAATATGGGAAGTCCGATAACTTCACCAGGGTGTTGAACAGGCTCACTGGCAGTGAAGCAATATCCTTATATCTTATAAGGTTGTTATACATGAATTACAAGATGCTCTGGTAACTTTTCTTCTTTCAGCTGGATTTGCATTATAGGTTTATGGGATCCCCTAATTTGATACATAGAAATTACTTTACCTTGATGCAAATGGAATCAGGTGAAACCTGATAGAATAATTAATTTGGTTTTGATTATCTTACATAGATCTGAGGTCAGTTTTAGAAAAGGAAATCTACTGAAAACCTAACTCGAGAGCATCAGATGTTTTATTTTTGAAGAATTTTCAAAGCCAAGTGTAGAGATCCAAAAATCCTGTTTTGTTTTCTTCTCCTGGTCTGTTTCACAAAGTTGAATTATAGACCCCATTTATCCAATGAAGGCACTTGGTATACATTTTCTTCTTGTCCCACAAGGAAACAAGATCCCTAGATGGAGCCTAATGTTGACACGAAGTTAAATTTTTTACCCTTTAAACATGAAACTTTGTTTTTTCTAGTCATGGAGCCGCCCTTAGTCCTAAAAAGGAGTCAAAAGTCTTTCGATATTTTTTCAGGTTTCAAGATTTATCTTTTCACGAGGTATTATTTTTAGTTAGCAACTCCAAAGTCCTGGTGCCAAAATCCCAAAAGGGCTTTACATTAAAAGTAATAAAAAATAAAAAATAAAGAATGAGTGTTATAAGTCTCGACGTGTGTTTCAGAAAGTACCCTTTAGTCATGATTAATTAAACACTTAAACACAATCAACAATTCATTAATCTTTCGCGATTCAGGTTTTCTTGTATCAAAGTGCTTTCAAAATGTTGACCCTCGAACGCCCGATCCCCATTTTTCCGAAAACAAGAAATTGATTACTAATCTTGATTAATTAAAGCATTAATTCAAGTGATTAGCGCCTAAATTAATCCCATCGATATTTCGCGATTCAGAGTTTGCTTATGACATACCTCTTGGGTACAGGATCCCCGAAACTCCGAAATGAGAAATCGTGAATTTTTAACAAAGTCTAAAACTAAATTAAGTTCTTTTAAAACGGGATTAATAATGACTAAACTACTTTTCATGTTTCACATTTCGGGATTTGTTGAAAGCAGTCCTTTCGAAACTCCAGTTTTAAATCGCCGATATGCGACAATATTAATAATGAACAAATGGAGATATTTTTTACATGAAGGTGTATCTCTAGGTGTATCTTCCTCATTAAAACATTAATTCCTTATCGCCTATGACAGTACGCTCATCATAAGACAAGATAAAGGCTAATAAACGTTTAGTAGTTCGAATTTCATTCTAGTTTTTTTGCAATCAGGAGTGAGTTGCATTTATCCAGGATTATATATTTTTCCTCTGCAAACAGGTTTTCAATCTAGTGCGAACATTATGGCACCTAGAAAGGCACCTAAGAAAAGTGAAGAAACAACTGAATGCTCAAGCTTGGAAGGAGACATTATATCTAGTACTACACTGCATGCCATTGATTCCATCAAATCCTGGAGGCAAATTTTCTAAACCTTTGATTACGAAATCAAGAATTTTCTCGATGATTCTAGAAACAAACTCCGGGACATAACAGAGTCTGAACTTCACAAAGTAGCTACGGGCCCACGACTCGTGACATACAACTATATGATCAGTTGGGCTTTATAGAGGACGGACGTGCAGACGAGAAGCATTTTGGACAGCCGAGGGGTCATCGTCGGCTCTTTCAGACCGGAGCATATACAAGTAATGTACAAACTGTCTCCCAATTCTAAGTACATTTATAATAAAGAGTTTTTAAGTGAATTCCAAAAGAAAGAATGCACAGAGGCAGATCAAACATACCCCAACATAATCAAAGACTGGTGGAGACACCCAGCAAAATTTAGGGCAGATACCCATAGCATTTATGCTACAGCCTCATTGAATGAGTACATGGTCTATGTGGCTATGATGCTATGTAGACTTTTCGGGAAGAAAAGTCCTACCCATTTCCCTGTAGAATGGGTGCCCCTTTTACATGAAGTAGTCGAAGGCTATAGCTTCAATTGGAACAAGATTCTATCAGATAACCTAGCTAAGGAGGTTATGGAGTATCAAGCCATGAGATCCAGTGGCCAACCAGTAGCCTTTTACATGTCGGCATACATTATCGACGCTATATGTTTCACGACTCCTTTCCCTTTGATGGATTGGAGTTGGAACCCAACCTGCACTGAACCTATTCATGAATATCATTCTAAGCTGTGGGAAGAAAATGCTAAGGATTATTTTTATGAAATTTGTCATTTCATGGTGATACTGGTGCATCAGATGTTGTATGGATGTGCACCCCCCCCCCGTATTTCAGAGTCGGTCATAGGAAACCTCAAGGCGGTTACCGATTGGTTTATTGAGGAGAATTTCTCTTATATCAGGGATTTCGGATGTTCTATCCCTCCTCATGCACTTTCGAAATTCCTTCCTGACAGACTGGTGTGCATGGAGGTAGCTCATCAGATAATAACAGGCGGTATTGGGATAGAGTTGAAGACAGCTCAGAAGAAGTTCTGGTCGGTTTTCCCTATAAATATTGGGAAGTTTTTGCTACTCAACTTGGGTCATTCCAAGGGTGAAGTTGTATCTCTAGAGGAGGTCAAGTTGGTGGATATCGAACACAGGAAACACAATCCTTATCAAACAGTGGGAAGCCACATGGCTCACTTTGGCATGAAAGCGTTTGAACATGAGGAATCCCCTCGCGATGACATTTTCAAAGGGGTCAAAACCTATGAGGAGGTGTTAGACAAGGTACATACATTACCATCTGACTTGC
>JASDQU010885104.1:0-13466 GCA_032191745.1 Picea mariana
TCGGATGTAATAAAGGTCAATATTAATAAGGCCTTTCAATAAAATAGAATAAGGCGGATGTAAGAAGACCTAATAGAAGCTTCCGCTTCTAGAATGATCTTCCTCTAGATGCTTCTTTTTAGTATAAATAGGAGTCGAGGGTATGAGAACCCTATCTTGGATATTATTGTAATAGATCTCTGCTCAACTGGAGGCTGCCCCCTCGAAGAGGCCTGTGAACATTTCTTTCAGATTCAAAGTGTTATTTATGTTGTTATTCTTATATCATTTAAGTGTTATTGTGGTGAATGTTCTGGTTATATTGTTGTTATTCTTCCATTACTAGCATTTTATTTCTGTTCTACATACATTTTATATCTGGTATATTACAATCTACAAGATCAAGCATGCAGATGATGAAAGTGCCAAGAATTACAAAACAAGATCTATAGCAAGATGTTTTCTCATAAACAGAGGTAGTTTTCTATGATGAGACACTTGATCAAGTGAACCCGATACACTTCCATCCATATTACCTTCTATGAGTTGGAAACTATATTAGATAGATCGATTCTTGTTGAGATCAAATTTCAGTAAGAGTATTATTGATCCTAACCTATATCATTACAGTGTTGGTGATGAGAAATTGATACTAATTTCACTTTTTAGAAAGTGTTGTTACAAGTAATTCTTGACTTCTGATGAAGAAGCTGAGTAAGATGCACTACTTCTTGGGACAAGAAGTATGACAGAAGACCGATGAGATTTTCCTGATTTAAAAAAAAAATACACAATGAAAATATTAAAGAAGTGCAGTATGATAGAAAGAAAAATCCATTGTGATGGATTTAAAGAAGAATATTGATGACGATTCAGATGAGACTGATCCATAGCTAATTGGAACACTGATGTATCTAGTCAACACCAGACTTGATTCATACCATGTAGTGAATGTGCCTAGACATTTCATCGGTCAACTAAGATAGACTCACTAGACAAACAACATGTATTGAGATATATACAAAGCACAGTTGATATGCTACCATGGTTCTTGATACAACAGGAAAAAAAACTCTGTGGCCTTGAGTATTACAGAGGAAAAATATATAAGCCTCAACTGTACGAAGCATTGTGGCCTCACAAAGCTTCTGACAGATTTACTTGACCATGAGATGGATCCTATGATCCGTGAGAACCCAGTGTTTCCTGATGAATCCAAATATCCTTATTCTAGAGATATGATGTAGAGGAAATTCGTACACATGCAATACCTTCCTACACATGAGCAGATTGAAGATATATTCACCAAATTAACTTCATGATGAATGGCTCCCTAGTTAAGAGGGAGTGACGATAACTCCAACCAAGATAAAAATCAAAATACATCCATGCGAGACTTGGCATGATAAAGAATGCCTCCCTAGAAGAGAGGGAGTGTTAATGAAAGCAGATATGTGAGACATTCTCCAGCTTATAAATATGTGAGGTGTGGATCATTGCAGCTATGTGAAGCTTTTCTCTCAGCTTACAAACCTGGGATAATTCCCCTAAGAAGGGTTCATGGTTCCTTCTTGAGACAGAGCTAGGAATGTAGAAATGACATCCTTCATGAAGAGAGTGAGAATAACTCTAGATGATTATCCAACAAGAAAAGTGATCTCATTAGTTGGACGTGCTTGTGGTTGAGCACAAGGTGAATGTGTGAAATCCCAAAAGTGTTGGGCACATCGTCATGTGAACAGAAATGAAGATGATGTGCTATCCTCCTCTATGTAGCAGAGTTGACAAGAAAACTCCAGATGATTCTCCTATGTGAGGCAGTGGGAATGAAGATCTGTAGAGTGGACATGCCTATGGATGAGCACATCTGAACATGCGTAGATCTAGTTCTTTTGTGTAATGCATTAAGCCAGAGCTATGACACCCCTATGGATGTGCCCCTAGTGGGTGTATTATATCCTTTTCTATATGTTGTTCAAGAGCCAGACCTGCATGTAACCCTAATTGTTATGTAAAGGGTATAGATTGGCCTCACCTTAATGTGATTAATAATAAATGTAAAAGATAATTAATATTGCTAATATTAATAATAATAATAATAATAATAATAATAATAATAAATTATAAAGTGACTTAGAGAGGTTAGCCCTGTTGAGCCAATAGACACCTTTGTTGATTGGTCAAATTCTAATATAAGTAAGGATTGATTCCCCATTGTGGAATCATATATTTCAAGTGAGTTTGGAAATTCCAACAAGTACACTTCTTTGGAAAAATGTGTGCACCTCTCTTGGGCACTAGAGTTCTAGGGTTTGAGCACCCTCTTGTGTGATAGGTCTTTCTCTTGAATATTATAGAAAAATATTTGGATGGGTTTTATTCCCTTGTTGAGAAGGGTTTCCCGAGATACATTTTTTGTTCTTGTGCATGGTGCTTCTTTTTATGATCTTGGTTGCTACAACATTTATGGTTATGGTTAAATGATAAAATGGAATGAAATTCATGCTTAACCTAATGCGTATGAAAAAAAAATAGGATTTTGATGCCATTCCATCCCCAGTAATCAAACCAATTAGTCTGACTTTCGTAGAAGAGTAGGACCAACAAAACCCGACAATAGAAGAAATGGACATCAACCCACATAATGAACTACAAAACCCTAGCACAGAGAAAAAAAACACGTAGCAAATCGGGTTAGGAGAAACACAACCACAGGAACCACTGGACGAGGAAGATGATGAATGGACATAATCTAATGATCCTAGAAAACATGCATAAGAAGTGCAACATCTTACAACAGAGAAAATACAACAATTTGAGGAACAAGTGTAGGTCGAAGACATTACAAACCAAAAGAACAAAAACATTGAAGAAGAATAGGAAAATGAGGAAGAGAACCAAGTGAAAATAGAAGAGCCATCAACAGGGAAAAGGAAGACAAGGGAAAAACGTCCAACACCCAAAACACCGAGCAAGCAAAAGAAGCTCACATTGTCACTGCCACAGATACCTGAAAGATTTAAAATACACGATGACATGTTAGGATTTGTTAATAAGCTTAAATATGTTGAACATGATGTTGCATACATGGGGGAGTTTCCTGAGTTTACGCAAAAAGTTTACATGGAAAGTAAAGGAGAAGGTAACCCATTATGAGATCCCATACTAGAGCCAAAAAAATGGATTGCAGGGCTATACACCACAAAATTATGAACCTGTTGGAGATTCCTCACTTTGGGAGAGAAAAGTACATGAATGCATGTGTCAAATAGTAAATGGAATGGGTATATGGAGGCATATTACGGATGGATATACATGTATCCATATATGTGGATCTAATTGTTGAAATCAAAGGATTACCTACATATGCAACAAAACCAGAGCAATGCTTGGATGAAAAAAACAAAAGAAGCAACCATAGAAGACAAGATGAATAATAAATATGGGACGGTCATAGGATACAGGGGAATGATTACTAAACAAATAAATGAACCGAAAAACAGGTTTGCGACAAAACTGATGGCATGCAAACTCTTGAGAAAATGTTGCAGAGAGGAATCACCTACAGGTGTAATAATATTAGCCACGTAGTGCACAAAGGGAAGCTTACTTAGATGGGCTCCATATCTAGTGTTGGGGTCCTATAATCATAGGTGACTTGTTTCTTCAACTATCTATTTGGCATTGCTCTCATGATGAAGACATATGGTTTGCTGGGCTCGGTTGATTTCACTTATCCCTTCATCCATTTCACCTGATCCTTCATCACCCTGCCACACCCTTCATGCCCTCGCCCTCCATTTTTCACCCCTCCACCGTTTACGTCCCTACATGAATAAACAAGATTAGGATAAAAAAATTATGTTAATAATAAATGGTTAGTGACATTTTTTAACACTAATTAGCATAATAATGTTAATTTAATTAAACTAGTGTACTTGGATTAATAAACTAGGTTAGTCTTGTTTTTTTTTTGTAAGTGAGTTGAGATTCTATATTATTGAGTAAAATATTGTACAAAAAAGGACTAAGGGGTATCCCCTGATCTACCAAAACGAAACCATATTAGGGGTCCCCAATTTGCGCTATATACATAAGCGAAGGGATGGTTGGACCACCACATGGGGAAACCGACCCAGTCTCCATAAGTTCGTTTGAAAAAAAAACTATACCATAAGAAATACATAAAAGCAAGAGAATATAACTTGAGTTATTACTATAATGATAAACAAAATGATCTTGAGTTGATGCTACGCTAGTCCAAGGAAATTGGGTGGCTTCCATCTCCTTCCTTCCTTACCTCATTTTCCTTTCTCTGCTCCACTGTGAGTGTCCTTCTGATGTTGGCTGGTGTTCCACATCGGTCTGCTAAAGCGATGTCCATCTGATGGACATAGAGAAGGTAGAGTTGGAATTGTCTAGCCAGTCATTCTATTTTTTTTCTTTGGTTCCTCTGGTCCTCTACTATGCTTCTTGCGCTGGCCTCCAAGTCACTGAGGCGGCTCAGGATTTCTATGATTTCCTTCTTGTGGCCTTGGTTTTCCACCCTATTGGTCTCATTATTTTCTGCTCTCATCTTTCATATCAAATTTTTTGTACGCCAAGATTCCTCCACCATTTTGTGGTAGAGGGTTTTCCTAGGCTATGTGGCCCCTAGGTCCCTTATCTCGTCTGCTTCTTAGATGAGTTTCACTCAGGCTTTTCCCTGGAGCTTGGTATTGACTTCCCGCTCCCATCTATTGATGAATTATTTACCCTTTGTATATACCTTCTCGAGGAAGGTGCCTTTGGCCTCTCTCGTCGCATTTTCCATCCTAGTGATCTTCCACGTGCTTATTGGGAGTTCCTTCCCCTAGGGCCCCCTCTTACTCTGGGTGTTCTTCGTTCTTACCATATTTTCTTGAAAGCCATGGCTTCTGTCATGATTTATTTCACTGCTACTATTCTCCCCTTCCTGATCTCTGTAATTGTTGCTAGTTGGTCTGTCGCTATCCCTGATGCTTATTCTTTTATAGAGTCTCCTCGAAAGTGATCTTCTCTAGGTAATCATTTGTCTCTCGTAAAGGCGTATATTTCTATCCTTTATCTCTGTTTCTGATTGTGTGTGTTTGGGAGCTCTGTCGTCGTTCCAACACCAATCTTTTTCCTCGCACATTGTTCTCCAATAATTTCCTCCCTTGGGACCTTTGCATGGATGAGGTGTACCCATACTTTCCCTCGAGATATCCCTTTGGTATTTGTTCTTTGTCGGTTGCGGCTTACCCTTTCCATTCTCCCACGTCCAACCCCTGTACTTCCTTCTATTAACAGGACCTTGGTATTGTACCCCTTCTTGTGGTGTGACTGTGATATGCATTGTAAATCATGTTTAAAAGGTGGCCTATCGGATTCATCCTGGATCCTACTTTCCCTTTATTTAATTCTGTGTCTCCAGCCTAGATACGGTCGTCCATACTTCAGTTGTCGTTATAGTCCTTTACCGCTAGTTGGGTACAGTCTGTCTAAAACTAGCCACTTGGGATGTTAATCCATGTGGCATCCAAATCTGATCCTTCCTTTCCAACTCCTTCATTAGAAATTCTATCCGCGAGTCCATTTGTTGAACGAAGGACCTAGCGCAACTCCACTGTGATCCATGTCTTCAAATGCTCCTGAATTTTCTACAGATAGTATGCCAAGCGCCAATGCCTCTGTATTTTTCCCACTTTGGTGTCGTTTTGGAGTTTTCTTACTGTGTTCATGACTAACATGGAGTCTCCTTCCACTATTACATTTTCCATTCATTCCCTGTGTAGTATCTCCAGACCTATCTCCAGTGCTCCAAATTCCGCAACGTTGTTTGTTGAGTTCCCCAAACTTCCTGTGTACATTCGGATAATTCTTCCTTGATTGTCCTTGATTACTCCACCCATATCAGTTCATCCTGGGTTACCCTTCGACACCCCGTCGAAATTTACCTTGAGGGATCCCTCTGGTGGCGGTTTCCAGTTGCGCTCTCCTAAACTTAGTTGCGACACCCATCTCACCTAATTGAGGTTGTGTCTTCCTTTCACTTGGAAAGCCTCTAGAATTATGAGATCCCGATCAGTGAGTTGCACTCCTCCTGTTCGAAGGTTGCGGCTTTGTATTGTTTCCCTTGTCATGGCTATTATTTTTTCCTTTATCTTTCCAACCTTCCATCTTTGGTTCCTGAAGATGCACTGGTTCTGTTCCTTCAAAATTGCCCAAATGATCATGTCGAGGATGAGGGTCCAGCAAAGATTCACCTCTTCATTGTTGTTGTATTTTTCCTTCTAGGTGTTTATAGTTGCGGAAATACTTCCTCTGATCCTATTAGACTGATGAAAAATGCTTGTCACCCAGTCCCATAATTTTGTTGTGTAGGGACATTCATCCAGGAGATGGTTCGTTGTTTCCTCCTTTTATTCACATAGGTGACATATTGAAGGGCCTATGAAACCTCTCTTCTTTAGGTTCTCCCAGGTTAGGATTCGGTTGTGTAGTATTAGCCACTGGAATATTTTTATTTTTGGCCATTGGGGGTTGTTCCAAAGCTTGTCCCATTGATGCATTGTAACTTCTTGGTCCTGGCTTTTTATGTAGTGGTGTACTTCTTTAAGATTGAATTCCCCACCTGCTTTGTGCCCCCATCTCAGCTGTTCATTTCCATCCGTTACTGCAATTTTCCTTCTCCCCAATTCCTCCTCCACTTTTTTAACTATTGTTGTGGTCTGGTCTCTATTATGTGGGGTGAGAGTGTTCCAGATTCTCCATTTGTTGTGATCTGCTTCTTGTTTCTAGTAACTATAAACTCATGTTTTTCCTTGTGTCATCATCTCTTGTTGGAGTTCCTCCTGGCCGAGTTGTTCCATTCTGGGTTCATGTTGCTAGGCATCCTCCTAGAATCTGGAGGTTCAACCACTCCTTATTTCCCAAAATCTATGTGTCTAGATCCAGGTCTTCTTGCGCTAGGCTAAGTTATAGATGGTTGAACCTTCCCTGGTGCCTCTGAAGCAGATTTTGTTCTGGTTACTAATGTTCAAGGCATACTTTTCCTTCCATAGATTGACCCATGGCATGGTCGTTTCTTTGACCCATCGCCACCAAAGCTTTTCCCTATAGGCGTGGTTGGTTACTTACGGGTCGTGTAGCCCAAGGCCTCCCTTAATCTTTATCTTACACACCTTCTTCCAAGCCACCAGTGCCCATTTTTTCCTTGTTTTCGCTCCGCGCCACAGGAAGTCCCTTTGTATGGTTCTTATTTTTTGTAGAATTCCCTTGCGGGATGGGAAAACTGACATCATAAACGTTGGGATAGCTTGCAGAACCAACTTGGTTAGGATAAGTCTTCCTGCCAGGTTGAGGGATCTGAAAGTCCAATTGTTTACTTGGTATTGTAGCTTGTTGACTATTCCTTCCCACATAGACATCTTGTAGGGATTTGTTTGTCAGGGGGATGCCTAAGTACTTGGTTGGGAGGGTTTTGCGTTCAAAGCCCAGGATGTTGGCTAAATTCCCTTAGATAGTTGGGTTGGTTTTAAAGAAGAAGATCATTGATTTGGACTGGTTTATCTCTTCCCTTGAAGCTTCCCCAAACTCGTCTAAGATTCATTTGTAGGCTTCTTCTTCCTTGACTGTGGGCATGCCATGAAGTAAGGTATCAACCAAAAACTGTTGGTGTGTGGAAGTTGAGCAATTCTCGTAGGGTTTGATACCTTTTATTGCCCTTGTTGCGGTTGCTCTTTTAATGCTTCGACTAAGTCCTTCCATTATTAAGATGAATAAGAAGGGGGAAAATGAGTCTCCCTGTCTGATGCCTCTCATGGGCAAGAATGGTTTGGCAGGGGCTCCATTCATTAGTAGCAAGAAGCTTGTTGTGGATACTAGGTTCGTTATCCATCGAATCCAGTGTTGGGTGAAGTCGAAGGCTTCCAGGGTCCTGACCATATAGTGCCAGCTGATTTTGTCATAGGATTTTGCTAGGTCCAATTGTATTATCATTCCCCCTCTTTTCTGAAGCTTCAAGGTGTGGATCAGTTCATGCACTTGGATAATATTGTCCATTATTTTCCTTCCTTCTACGAACCCCACTTGATCTTGCGAAACCAATGTGGGTAGTAGTGGTTTCAATCTGTTGGTTATAACCTTGGAAATTATCTTATACACCACATTGCACAACACTATTGGTCTGTAATGATCGAGAGTTTTGGCTTCATTTTATTTGGGGATGAGTGTAATCAAAGTAGAATTTAGTGCTTTCAGGATGGAGGCTGACCTTCTAGAGTCTTCCAATACCTTGTAGGCATCCTGTTTGACGACTTCCCAGTAAGATTTGAATAACTACGATGTGAACCCATCTAGGCCTGGGGATTTTCCATTGGGAATTTTCTGGAGTGCTTGGTCTATTTATTCCTTCGCAATAGGCTTGATCAGGTTTTTGTTTTTTTCTTCTGTTACTAGGTGAGGGATATGCTAGGTAACCTTTTGTATGGCTTCCATTCTATCTTGTTTAGGTTCCTAGGCGAACCTATGGAAGTGGTTTACCAGAGTTGTTTTGATGTCCTTATGGGAATCTCTTTCTATTCCATTCGGGTCCCTTATCTTCAAGATTTTGTTATGGGCTCATCTGGCCATGGTTGTTCTGTAAAAGAACTTGGTGTTCCTTTCCCCCTCCTTTAGCCATCTGATCCGGGATTTTTGTTGCCAGAGATTTTCTTCCTGCTACCACCCTTCATCCCATTTCTAGGTCATCTAGATCTCCTCCTTTTTCTGTTCCTCATTGTAGCCCTCCGAAATGAAGGTTTCTTGAAGTTTTTTCATTTTTTCTTCTATGTTTTTACTCTCTTGGTTTATATTCCCAAATGTGTCCTTGTTCCACTTCTTGAGCCTGTATTTGATATATTTTAGTTTCTTGTAGAGTTTGAACATCCTTATCCCTTGCTATGGTTTCTCTTCACTCCACCACTGTTTGATGTTTTCCTTGAAAGTCGGGTGTTCCATCTAGAATTTATTAAATCTGAAGGGTATATTCTTTGGTGTGGTCTGGAAGCCTACTTCTAGTTGCAATGGTCAATAATCAGATCCCCCCATGGAAGGATGTTGCAGTCTAAGGTTATCCCCTACACAATGACTGACTCTGACACTGGGAACCTGTCGAGTCTTGCTGCTACCTGATGTTGACTCATTCGCTTATTATTCCAAGTGAAATGACCATTTTTGGTTTTCATATCTACCATTTCCATTGTGTCTATGAATTTTGAGAATTCCTCCGCATCCCTATCCAATCTTCTTGTCCCTCCTTTTTTCTCTGCGAGTGACAAGATGATGTTGAAATCCCCATCTAGGATCCAATGGAGTTTGTTGGCTCAATTTTTGAGATCTGAGAGATCGCTTAGAATTCCTCTCCTATCCTCTAGCACCTAGGGTCCATACACATTAGTGCATAAAATATTTGTGTTCCCAATGCTACTATTAGGCTTAGTACTTATGGGTTCCATAGGGTGAGGCTGCCTCTTGCCATTTGGTGGCCTCCAATAGCCACCATCTTGTACTTGCGCCATTGTTGTTGACTAATTGTTTCCATTCTTTCTGTATTACACTTGGTCTCTTGGATAAAGTAGAGATCTGGTTGTTCTTGTTTTATTCTACTCCTAAAGATTCATTGCTTTCTTGGGCTATTTAGGCCTCTTATATTCCAAGTTATAACCTTCATTTAAACATGTGGGGAGGATTTTGGGAATAGTTTTTTATCTTACCTGAGTTTATCAGTAGCACTCCAAGCTCATGCAGGGCTACACTGTTGGATTTCCTGCCTTTTTCATCTACGTATGTTTGGGTGAGAGTTGTGGTTGTACTTCACTGGATTTGACACCTAGGTGTCCAATCTCCTCGTGTGCTTTCTTTAGGCGTCTATCTTTGGCTTCCTCCCTTAGGAGGAACAGGTACTAGATGTGGTCTAGTTGCTCTGTTGGTACATTTTCTACTCCCTGTCTTTTCCATTGCTCTAGTATGTTGCATGGGGGTGTTGTCGTCTCTGATTTCTCCTTCCATCGGAGTTGTGCAACTTCCTTGTCCCTTCTGGTTGTTAGGCCAGTTGGTGGGACCGTTTGGTGTTTTTTCTTGGAATTCCTGTTGAAATATCCTTATTGGCCTCTGCCCCTTGATTGGTTTCATCCCTTCCTTCTGGGCTCAACCAGACTTCTGGGATATTTCCTGCCTGGGCTTTGCTCTACCTTTTGTTGGCTCTACTTCTGGGGTTTGGTTTAACAAATCCATCCTCATCCTCTTGTGGTTTGGAATTTTTCATTCCCTTCTTTTTATTAAGAGGGCATTCCCTGATAAGGTGGCCATGTTCGTGGCATCTTCTGCATCGGAAGGGGATTTGTTCATAATCGATGTTTTGGATCAATTCCTCATCCCTGAATTCGAGGCATATCGCTTCTGGGAGTGCTCCCAACACATCCATCTCTATGCATATTCTTGTGTAGGATGTGTATCTCCCTTTTAGGGTGGCTTCTGTGGTCTTTATATATTTTCCCAGTTTATTCCCTATTGCTTCGAAAGTGGAAGGTAACCAGTAGTCTAAGGGTAGGGAGTAGAGTCTCAGCCAGACCGATACCTTTTTGAAGGTCTCTTTTTCTGGGGATAAATTCTCCTTCCATGGCTTCATGTACAGTCCTGCTGATGCATGTAAGTATGGCCCTCTTTCAAATACTCTATCTTTGTCCTCTAGGTTTATGAATACCGTTGTGAAGAAACCCTTCGAGCCTAGATGGAGCTCCACTTCCCCATTTGGCTTCTAGTGATATTTGATCAAGTTGCGCAACACTTTTTCGGTGGGCTATAATCCCATAAATTTGCAGATTAGAACATGCGCCTTCGTCTGATCCCTGTAGAGTTGCGTCTGCGGATCCTCCAATACAACCTTGGGTATTAGTGTTTCTATGGATTTTCATGGGTTTCACCCTTCGGTCCAGTTGGTATTTGTTGTGTCTTGCATCTCGTTCTGATTTTTTCTTGCTTCCTCTTCCCTGCATTCACTTTTCCCCTTGTTTATTTCTTGACCTATTCCAGGGTCTGATCCCAAGGTGCCGGTCATTGGTGCCTTGAATACTACACCCCTTGTCCCTCTCCCTCTATCTACCACTATATGTTTGTATGAGGGGGTACCCTTACCCCCTCTACTGGTGCTCATGCTACCCTGTGCAATGGTCACAATTGTCCAAACCCCAACTTGAGGTTGCTCCAAGAAAAGCGGTTACCTCTGTTTTATTTCATGATGCATGTTAGCTCTCAACTAGGTTAGTCTTGTTAATAATAAATTAATTAATAATTAATAATTATATTAGTGTTAATAATTAGTAATTAGGTTAGGATAAAACATTAAACTAAAAAATAATTTAGTAATATAAAACATAATGAAAATATATTTAATAATAAAACAATTAAAAAATTGAATAAATAAAAATTAAATGTAAAACAAAAATAAAATATAAATAAAAACTAAACTATATAATTAAAACATTAAAAACACACAAAAAAAAAACACGAAATCAAAACAGGTAAAAAAACATTAATAAAACAAATGTTAAATAAGAATAAAACAAACTTTAATAAAATTAAGAAAAATATAATAAAAAAAACAAATAATAAAATTAAAACAAAATACAATAAAAACCAAAAACAAATAAAACAAAAAGAAAAAACTAGGCACACATCCCAAAACATTCAAATCAACGACATACATGTTACTCAGACACCCCTCGACCATCCTAACTTTAACAAGAGGGGGGGGGGGGTCTGAGTAAGTGGTTTTCCAGAGGACACTTGTCACCATCAGGTGAACTCGTAACCCCCTCCTTAATACCACTTACAACCTCAGAGGCGTTCGAAAACCACTTTCCACCCTCCAAAACCGCCTTCCCCAAAATAACAAAAAAAATTGTTTTTGCCATTTTTTTCCACATGTTTTCCTAGAGTGATTCTCGGAAAACCAGAAGGAATTTTGAAGAACCAAGAGAGGTTTTTCTCCTTAACGGGATGAGGAACAAAAATATCTCTCAAGTTTTTCATAGGTACTAGGGATTGGGATAATATAAGCCATCTCTGAGCGCCATTTTTTAGGTTTCCAATTTTTCGAAACCTTGTCATGTTTTTGCGGTGGTTGTTTTGGAGAGATGGAGATGAATTTGGAAAAAATGAAATAGGTTTTTGTTTAGAACAAAATCATCTACAAAAATTTCCCCCCGTTTTTACACATACATATCATATTGGGAGAAATCAAGATGTCGCGGGACCCTATTTTTCATAAATTCAAGAGGTAGAAAGTCAAAGGACAAATGGGAAAGAGAGTGGATTCAAAGGCACAGATCACCCACAGATCCCATCAAAACAGTGCCAGATCTTTGAACGAATCTCAATGATATCTATATCTTTGTAATAAAAAATCAAATTGGTTTAGATTTTCCTAATTTCAATCCTGCTCATTAATGAGGGCATCATTGTAAATAATTTATAAATACTTCTAAATTCGAAGTATCAGGGGTTGATTAGTTGGGATCTATTAGAAGAGAAACATTGTAGAGAATCTCATGGAGCCTTTTTAAATCAAATTTTAGTAATACAAGTCAATCTTCTCAGGATTCCTGTGGCGTATCTTTTTGGTTATGTGTCTCTTCTATAATATGTTTTCCTTGTCACATATTGGTTTCTTTCTGAATTATTCAATAGAATATTATGATCATAATTTGTTTTAAAAAACACTTTGTTTCTAGCTTTGGATAAATTTTGTGTTTTCTACTAGATGGTTAGTTTCAAATTTTTTAATTTCTCTGATACAATCCTCTTTCCTCACCTTTTCTTTCATATCATTCAACAATTTCAAAGAATCCAACAAAGGTGTCAATCCTTCCCTGTGAGATTTTCCTATAGAAACTATCTTGATTGGATCAGACCTCTTTGACTCCATTTCCCAATGGCCATCCTTTCCTATTCCAGCCAACCAATTTTATAAACCAAACCTTTGTACAGTAATAACTAGCCTAAAATCTATCATAAACAAAGCTAGATCAGACAAAGAGATCCCTCTCTGAGTCTTGGAGGGATAGATCCAAGACTCCAAGTGGTTTGATGTTACCTCACTAATTGCCTCCTCAGCCTTGGGAAAATTACAGAGTGCTAACATCTAGTAAACTTGTTTTTGAATGATTGCAACGATGTGTAGGACCTCGGTTTAGAATTCCACTATCCATGGCTAATCATATTGATATCACTGGCTGGATGGGGAGAACCAACATAAAATGGATTTTACCAGAGTCTAGGGAAATGTCATGCAATAAAATACACAACCTTATGAAATACTTCATATCCAAAGAAAAGAAAGGTGAATGCTAGAATTTTCTCCATGTACTATGATGAGATGCAGGAGAAGAAGGAAAACACATGGATAATGTAATGGTCCTCCTCATTACGGCAATGAACCTCTTATA
>JASDQU010885104.1:21828-33602 GCA_032191745.1 Picea mariana
AGAGGATGGAGAAATACAGGGAGAAAAGGAAGTTACAGGGGGTGGCGGGGGGGAGAAGGCGGTGGTGGAGGAAGGAGAGGAGTGGAAAGGGGTGGAGGCGTGAAGCCAAACAAATTTTTGTAGTTGTCAAACCATTCAATCCTACAAGTGTAAGGATTCAAGAGCAGAGAGAGGTTCAGGGTGGTCTCACGAAAAGTTTGAGCAGGAGAGGGAGCTACTATAGGATTCAATATGGGGATGCCATCATTTTCAAGGGGATAACCAGAAGGAATGCCATCATTTTCAGGGGGAGAGTCAGAGTTGGGTGCCTTCATTCCTCATGTTTCATACGAAGCCACCCCTCTTTTTGGTTTTCCCCTAAGACGGGGCATGGTGTTGGCTACAGGCTGAATCTGGGACGAAAAGCGTAAAGGAAGTTCAAGAGCCTGGGACCGGGAGCGCAGAACACAAAGGAAAATAAAGACCACAAGATGGAGAACACCATGTAGATGCAAGGAAATGGATCCGACCAGTCGAATCCATGACGAGAGGCACGGACCAAAATACTAGGAGGCCGAGTGGAGGCCGCACCCGAAGAGGAAAAAGAAATTGAAAACCGGGGAGAGTTGAAGATGCAAAGGTCGAAGGCGCAATTGATTTTCTGCGCACCCAGACACAGACTTCAGAGAGAAAATTTTAGGTTGATGATGGGATTGAGAAGGTGTACTTCCCATCGCTGTGAAATCTCCCATGCAAAGGAGAATCATAAGTGTGCGGAAAGCTTGCCGCGAGAGGAGTTTGAAGACTAACCGCAGGGGATTCATTCCCATGAAGTGATGGATGAGGGGGAGTGAGTCTAAGCCAACGCCAAGTGGCCGAATGGCTGGCCAAATGGCCTCCCCTTGGCCTATCCATGTTTGCGCTTGATAACACCCCATCAGGGAAAAAATATACTACATATTAATCATAATAATTTGTTTATTTTATTTATTTAAATACTTTCAATTCTCCGTCTCATTAAATTGCACCATCCTTCACTTTCTTAATTTATTTACTGATCATGATGCCTTAATACATTCAAAATCCAACATTTAATCAATGAAAATCAATCATCAATGTTATTATCATCATCAATTAAAAAGGAACATCATATATAATATTTTTTAAAAATCACATTTCATTAAGGCATATACCATTTATTTATTAATTAAATTAATAATGTTTGAATGGTAAATAATATTTTTAAAATTTAAGATTTAAAAACAAATTTATACCAATTAAAAATTAATAAAAAAACATTGTGTAATTTAAATAATATTCAATTAAATATTGTAAAAATATATAATTAAAAATAACATGAAATTATAAAATTATAAAAATATGTGATCATAAATTTAAAATAAATTTATATTAATCTTCGTTATTTAATAATTTAAATGCTTGGATTACTTTTTTATTATTTATTAGATCCCATATTAAAAGATAAATCTATCACATTGATATTGGATTGATGTAATCTACTCTCATAAATTAATTTTGTTTTAATAAAAAATTTAGTGGTGTAATCTATTCTTATAATTTAATTGTGTTTTAATAAAAAATATTATTATAAAAATAAAGGAATAAAAATGGAAATATATATATATATATATTCCACTCGTCATCTCATTAATAATCTAATATTTAGAGACATATGATATAAGTGAATTTTTGCTTCTTTATGGATCACTAGTTGATTGCTTCATATAGTCATTACTTCTCTACAAACAGTGATGTCACTATAAGTGGAACGCTTTAGAGACATATGATATAAGTGGAAGTTTTCTTCCTTATGGACAACCAAAGGTTTACTTCACATGTCTACCCTTTGTTTACACACAATGATGTCACTAGTTACTTAACATGGGCATTGCATGTCTACACATGGGGATGTTGTTGTTGGTTATTTCATGTGGGCACCTTTTTCTTACACATAATGATGTAGCTAATTATTTCAAGTGAGCATTGTTTTTCTACACATGATGATGTCAAACACTTCAAGCGAGGATAAGTAAATAAACCTAATTATTGTAGGTTTTTTCTTACTTTGGAAAACAAATAAGCAAACAAAGTCCAACCATCATCACCAAGTCTTTCATGAAAGATATATGTTGTATATGAATTCTTTTCGTGTGAGAATACCAACAATGATCAGTGAATGATATAGGTTATATAGGAATTCAATGAAAACTAAAATATGAAAGAATACTTGGTAGTATCGTACCATGAAACTATAAATATCACAACATCTCTAGTACTAAAACATACTAAAACTTGTGTGAATAGCCAATTACCCCATCTTAATATTCACTCAACTAATGATTAAGACCATCTGTTTATTATTATTATATCACATATTTTTAAAAGAAAACAATATACAAAACTAAATCTTCGACCTCCACTAAAAGTGTTTGTTGGGCCCGAGATATGATCGATTTTATGACGTTTATTAGATACTTTTGCCGAATGTATATATGCGTTTTCATGTTTTGGAGGAGTTTTTGAAGGGATTTTGTGCCAAAATGATATGATCCACACCAGTTATGCATAATTCGTTTTTTATGATGATCTTGAATGTAATTCAGTATGTTTTTATGTTTCCATGAATGTAATTCACATTTTTTGGTGTCATAGGGCAAAATCGCAGCATTCTTTTTCTTCTGGCACTCAGTCCGGTACTCAATCCGGTACTCGATCCGACACTCCGCCCTACATAAAAACGATGGGGGATTTGGTGGTTATGGTATTGGTGGCTAGTGAGGGGCGAATTAGGAACATTGGTTTTTCTTGTGCTTGCCCCCTCCAGCTACTGAACTCCTGACAACTCGCTTTGGGTTGTTAAGTTGGGCGATTATTGGCTCACTCCATTTCAGCAATTAGGGCATCATTAATGTAATTTACTATTTTTAGAAGAGGTTTGACCCTCCAATGGTTGACCTCTCAGTCTGTAAATCCTATAAATACTACCGTGGTGGTCATACAAAAGTTAAGCAATCGAAGAAGTAGTGTGTTAGAGACAAATACTATTTTCCCTCTGTTTTGCCATTTTCATTTTGCCAGAATTGTATAAGACTGTGTTTTTAAGTTTTAATGGTGAAATTGCTTTGCTGAATGTGTGGTTTGCATTTGAGAAGTGGCCATGACTTGTTGGGGAGCCCACCAGTAGTCTCGTAACTGTTCTATGAGTTTGTTTATAAATTACATAGCATAGATGTATTTTATTTTATTTCCTGTACATGAATTGCTATTTTGTTTCTTTAATTTGTTGTTATAGTTTAACTGTTTAGTTCCCTTTTGCAGGTTAGTATGAAGACTTTTGTCAATATGCATTGATTTTGTAGTTAGTAAGAACAAGTTTGCAAACTTAAACACTAACCCCATGTGTTACTAAATGGTGGATTATATTTTCTTTATGCTTTTAAAATCAAGTTTGAAACAGAGTTTTAGAACATAATTTTAATTTATGTTTTCTTTAACAAGGCTTCGATGGATGGATAGTATTAGTTCTAGTTTTCAATTGTAGATTGCGTATTCAATTGTTATTTAGATTTTTCTTAACTATTTTTCAATTAATTTTCCCATTAGTTTACTTGTTATATGTTAGAATCATGTTCAATTTCTGTTTATAAGCATTTTCCTTTTTGTAATTTGAATTATTAAATAGAACTAGTTCATGCAATTTCTTTCTTAGATTTAGGTTGCAATTCCAATTTGTCGTTAATGATTGAATTTAGTTATGAGTTTTCTTATGTAGAATAGAATGCAATTGAATTTTATAATCTCGTTATACGGTTGATGGTTAATGCATGATTACATAATCACATGGATATGCAAGGTAATTGATGTTGTTTCCGTAATGGCTAAGTTTTCATTGGATTGCCTAATTCACACTTTTCATTTTTCTATTGAATTCAATATCGAAATTATCCATCTTGAATTATCTTTCATTGCTAAGTGTCATCGTGATATTATAAGACACCAAAGACATCCACACAACCATCAACACTATATTTGAGTTTCGATAGACTAGAAGATAGTTTTCTTGCTATTGTAGGATAGATAGTGTTTTTCTTCGGTAGGATAAAGAGTAGTTTGCTTCTCATAGATTAAGAATTAGTTGTTAATTCTTCTTTCTTTCAATTGAGTAGATTTCCTTTTGTAAATTAGAAATAGTTGTATTAAGAATAGAGTTCACTTGTATTTTAGCTTAGTTAGTTGCTTATTGAGTAGTCTTAATTAGTTTACTTGTTGTAAAAGTTATCCTAGGTTAGTTAGTTATTTACTTGCTTTAATAGGTCAATTTATTACTTGTCTGTTCTTGCTTTGATAATATAGTTGTTTGTTTATTTACTTGCTTTGATAGAGTAGCTATTTAATTGAATTCAAATAGACTAGTTAAAGTAGTTTGCTATTGCTATTTGTTTATTGTTATGCTTAAATAGTTTTCTCTTTCTTATTGTCATGATCAGTTAGTTTGCTTCGTAGGGTTTTTCATTTGCTTTCCTAGAATTATCCATCGATCCTTGGTCCAAAAGTACTTAGGTTACCTAGTTTAAGTTTCTTTAATAGGGTTTTCTCATTAGTAGTTTTTGCTTGAATAGATTAGACCTTAGATAGCCACTTCCTTAGTTAGACTATACTACTACCAACCCTTCTACCTTGGCATATACTTTGCTACAACTCGAAGTTTACTTACCCTGGGTTGACAATTTAATTGAGGGTTTTTAGTGTGTTTTTAGTGCATATAGAGCACCCATCAGTATTGTTCTAAGTATTGGTCTATATAGAACAATGTTAATCTTTCAATGTTAATCTTTTCTATGCATAAATAGCTAATGAACGGATTTATAAGAAAGGGACTCCAAATCTTTATGCATGTTTAGATAAATGTGTTTTGTTCAAGGAAATGTTACCGAGGGAATTTGTAAACATTCAAAAGCTAATTCGAATGTAAGTCTCCTGAAATGCTGCACTGGTGTTGAAAGTTAAAATACAATAAGAGAAACTAATCCCAATTCAAATATCATAACTCTTTTCAAAATTTGTTGGATGATTGTAATTAATAAGGCAACACAATTAACATATTGGCTTATTTTAATATCTTGTCTTATTGTAATAGGCCAATATTTATTGTGATATTCTTTTGGAAAATAAAAATCGAAGTAGAGTATTACAAGCTACCCAATTACATAGACAACATAACATTGGGGGATGATCCAATGATGGCATGCACTTCCATGTTTTGCACACAATGGAGCTTCAGCGAGTGCCTCTTCGGACACTCCTATCCATTTGTTTGCTATGTTTCACCTAGTCTAGGAATAAAGCTCCTACATCACCACAATCAATGTCAGCATTAAAATTTAATTTCTCTATAGAGATTTTTGTGGATTCATGATCATAGCTGTCAAAATTCTCAATGGATAGAGTTCATTCGATGTCCATGATTGATGACAAGACGATTTCAATCTCATCGACCTTATTTTCCCCTGCCATCTATTTAAATCCCTTATCCTCTAGGGTTAATCTCTCATAATTCAGGTTCTTCTTCAAATCATCTGAATTGTCATCTTTGGGAGCTTCAATATTGTTTGGGTTGGTGGTAGAGGCATGAACGAGAGAATCAATTATAATGTCATCAATATGAATTAATTCCTCTAAGCATATGCAACAACTGCCTTCATATGTTGACTTCATGCTTTTTGAGAGAATTTCATTCAACAACTCAGGTTGGTCGAAGTTTAACATTGAAACACACATGTCTGCAATCTCGTTCTCTGCATATCTCGAACCATATTCAAATTTTTATGTATATTCCTTAATTATTTCTTCACACGCTCTTCTAGCATAAGTGACTTCATAGTTCTAGTGACTATT
Source organism: Picea mariana (assembly GCA_032191745.1). Taxonomy (NCBI): domain Eukaryota; kingdom Viridiplantae; phylum Streptophyta; class Pinopsida; order Pinales; family Pinaceae; genus Picea; species Picea mariana. The sequence continues at coordinate 27,724 of JASDQU010885104.1, forward strand.
TTTATTGTTGTTTGGACAAATTGGGTAATCTGCATCCATTGTAGTAGATCGATACAAATCTTTTACATTTGTTCTACTTAATTTTCCATTAGAAGGGGAAAAAAGAGAACTAGAAAATGACATGCAGGCTCAGGAAGTGATATTATTGTTTTGATGGCCCGTGCTATAATGTTTGGTTTGGATTTCAATTTGATGGCAACATTGCATTTGTATTGAATATTTCCCTTGTCTTTCTTCTTCTTCTCAAGTTTGACCTTGGAACTGAGCTTGTAGATGTGTGGGTGGAGGAAATGCCTTGGAAATCTCACAGTAATTTGTTCTTCTGCTCAATAAAATGGGAAATATAGAGGCATCATGAGATGAATACTCGTAATTATTTTCTTTTTTTATCCATACATTTCTCATGGCTATCCCCATGCCATCCCCACTATCAATAACATAATTTTCTTGCAAAGATGATATCCCAAATCCATTCACTGATGATAATATATTACATTGTTGCACTGGCTACCATTGAACATCCAATGGCCATTGAGATTGAAATGCATATAATTGATTTTGGACATCCACTGGCCATTGAGATTGAAATATAATTGATTTTGGCTGTTGCTACAACTCACTAAGCCTGCAATACTTTTGGTACTCATCGTGTTCTTTTTATGTGGCTGCACTAACATTAATTCTTCATCATGACCACTAGTAGTATGGAGGGAAGCAACCGAATCCTTACTATTATTAATTTTCTTCTTGTTGCTTTGTACTTTTAATCATCGTTTGATCCAGGTAATGATTTTTTGCTGGAAACACCTGTATAAAACCTACCGAATAGGGTAAATGTATGGTTCCATGTTTTGCACTCATATCGTGGCTGCAATATTTTGGAAATGGGTGTGTTATCAATGTATCTGAATGTGCAATTATGATTATGATCGCTTGATGGGAAAACAGGCTTATAATTTCTGCAATTTATCTTAATATCTACATATATGGTCTCATCAAGTTGAGAGAAAGTGCAATTATTTGGAATATTTCTATAAAATTCTATAATATCCCTTAGCTTCTTTTGTTGGTGATCATGAATAAAATCAAGTCCATTTCCACTTACCTCATTAGTAGCAATAGCTCCATCACTCTTGCTCTCACAACTTTATCAGACACTAAGGATGATTGATTGTTGTAATATTGCAGTGCATTACATTGTCCAGAACTATTTATCTTCGTTTTATCACTTTCCTTGTATCATTTTCCTCTCGTTATCCTTTTTTCAAATGTCAAAACAAAACCTTCCAAACCATTTCTTAATCTTAAGCATTGAAAAGCAAAACATACCCCCAAAAAAGTTGTACTAAGTAAATATTTATAAAATGAAATGATAAATAGGTTAAAAATAGGCTCGGTCTCCAAGACAACATCCAGAAGATTCCATACCAAGATTTGAAGCTTCACTTGGGATTGTTAACTTGTTCTTGATGTACCCAACATTATTCTCACATTAACTTAACCCCACTAAATTCCCAATTTCCTTTTAAAAACTCACCAGGGAGGAGAGCAGCATGACTGAAGAGATAATGACGGAGCGAAAATAGGCACAGGGGGAGTGGAGTGGAGTGACCTACCAAAGCCGCGGAAGCCATGGGTTGTTATATATCAAGATATTCACAGTGTGTATTTATGGCTCCATATGTTTTATTGATCGATTTGTTTTAACCATTTTTTAAAGTGGTGTTTTCGGTTGAGCATGGCCTTCGATTTTGATTTGACACAATTATTTTAATTTTTTTCATGAACTTTCCTCCATATTCATGTATTCATGAGTTTATTAATTTTTTTCTACCATTATATTAGTGAGATCAACTTTTGTCACCATAATTTATATGAAGAATTTCAAACTTATATAAGAATTGTTAGTAATAAAGTGCTTCATAATAAAGGAGGACTTATGTATATATGCATTTAATTTAATTTATTTATGTATATCTATGATGAATAAGAAAAGAATAGAAAATAGAATAAGATAGGAATTAATAAGAAAAAAACTAAAAATATATTAATTATAATAAGAATATGAAATTAAAAAAAAATGATAAAATAGTTATTAAAAATATTTAATAAAAATAAGATTTTTTTTTATTAAAATAATATATTAATAAATAATTAACACATTATTTTTTATCTTCAAAAAATAAATTGGAAATATTCTTTAATATTTCATTAACTAAAATGTTGCACACTAAATTTATTAAATAAATTCATGTAGATATTTCTAAACCCTTATAAATTATACATAATTTTGTTTTTTTGAAATTTGTCTATTAAAACTTGGAATTTCCAATAACGTGTCCTTTAGATATGTCATTTTATTAATTTGAATTATCAACCGTGAATGAATGCTTTCACCACCACACTTTGACATTTTCATAAAATTATATGTAAAATTTAAAAATGAATTAAAAAAAAAAACTTGGTGTGTTGTCCAAAAATAAACTATGCTAATGCAAAGTGTCATAATATTCCAAATTATATACATTTTTCTTAATAAACTATTCTATAATCAACAATTAAGATTTAATAGTCCATGAAATATTTCAATCCTCCAATTTAAAGACGATCAAATGAAGTTAAGTCCTCCATCTACCAAAATCTAAATCTTCTTTCCTCTCTATAGAAATTCTATATTTTATCGTAGTGAAGAGGACAAACCCCGTCAACAATATCAGTCCATATTTAGAGAGAGCATCTATCATTTGATTCAATTCTATGAAAACATGACAAATCCTAAAGGAATTGTATGCACCTACAAGTTCCTTGAAATGATCACCAATACTTTGTAAATTATTGCATCTAGTTTACCACCAAGGATGAATCCCCACAAACTTGTAAATTATTGACCCCTGAGTATGAGGCCAATTTGAGTAGTGTCTCTAAAGAAATAAATTTAGCCATATTGTTTTCCCCCTTCCACTATTTTCTTTGAATGTGATGTAGTGAGAATAAGAAAAAAATAGTGCACCCCCCAATCCACAGACCTATTCCTATCCCTGATAGTCGCCATCAAAAAGATCCCAACAAGAGATATTTTCGGTCAATAACTTCCCAATCACTCTTAGAATTTTATTCCTTGAATCTTCTTTATAGAAATGAAAGATTTATTGGTTTTGGGAAAAATTTTGAAAAGTCTGGACCTGCTCATCCCTAAACAAACAAGCATTTTTGGCTATCCATATTCCTAAAGAAATCAAGGATGGGAGGTAGAAAATCTTCTTCAAGTTCAAACACACAAACCAAGGATGCAAGCAAGTTTCAATCAAATTCCCAATCCATTAACCCTGAAGATTCAACCAAGAGCCTACATCCTTCTAGACCTTCATGGAAATTGGGAAAGAAACAAAAATATGTGTGTGATTCTCTTGTACGCCTCTTCATAAATAGAAGATGATTGGCCCCTATATTTGGCACTTTCAAAAGGCGTCTTATGTGATCACTTTGATTGTCAATGATAACCACATAAAAATGTTCATTTCAAAAAAGACTTTACTTTCCAAATACATTTCCACCACCATTTTGAAACTAAATTTTCATCCTTCATTAAAGCTTGATAGGCTAACCAAGCCGCATATTGTCCTTCAACTTTGTTGACAACCCAAACTAGTCAGTCTGAATCTCCCCTAATCCTTATGTGAGAATTTATTACTTCATTTATGAATAGTTCCCATTCTCATCCCTTACACCATGCAAATTTAATGTTATATAAGATAAGCATCCATAAGACCACATATCAATAGATGCTTCATCCACAAATTGTGAGATATGTTAGAAGTCCTACTCCTTAAAATGGAATATAAGTTCTCGAGAAAGAAATATATTTCTGGTACATCCCATCATTGCATCCTCACCAACATGCACCAATGTACCATCCCCCACCTTCCATGCTATAAAATAACCAATAAAAGAAAAAGTGGATACAAGGGCCTTTCAATGTGAAGAGTCACCTTTAAATACTTTTACATCTCTTCAAATCCATTCTATGACAGACATCATAGCCATATATTTCCTATGAATAATCCACCTCCAATTACTATCCTTTGTCAATAAGTTCCAAGTGGACTTGGACACCAACAACTTCTCGAAAGAAAATAAAAATCCTTGAGCCCCCACCCGCTGAATTTTTTGGCTTGGAAATAGATCACTAAGTGACCCAATATAAACCCTTTTCTTCCTCCCCCCACCATTAGAAGTTAAAATAGAGACACCATATTTTTTCCAACACCCCCTTAGAAATGTAGGAGAAATTATGCCAATACACAAACATCACCTCCGATATTGATTTAACAAGAATGATCCTCCCCCTGTGGGAAAGCCGCCCATGACACCAAAGATTTATCCTATGTTCAATACGTGCAATTAACTAGTGCTAATCTTATTTTCAATAAGAGTTTGAATTCATCTTAAATCCAAGATACTTTAAGCCTTATATTAGATCAACAATAATATATTAGAATGTGTCTTGTAGCACCCATTCCACTCCTTCGACAACTTAGTTAAAATAACAAGATGAATTCTCTTGACTTACTTCCATGCTTATAGCCTTGTAAATTATTTGTAGTATGTCATTAATTTTACTTCCTTCACTCACAAACCCATTTGTAAATAAAAAAACGTCATCTACAAATAATAAATTTGTCACATTTTAACACAAACACCAAAATGAATCCCTTGTAATATATTTCATTCTTTGGAATCCACATTTTCCCTACTAAAACCTTCCATGACTAGTAAAAATAAATAAGGTGAGAGTGGGCGTCCATGTCATAACCCTCTCATTAGAGTATAAATGTATTCAAGGTGGAGCCATTCATAAGAACTACATATAAAACTGACAAAAAAATCCCATAATCTAGTTAACCACCAAACTGAGAAGTCAACCTGAATTAGAAGTAGTATGAGGTAAATCTGATATGTTCGATCATAGGATTTTGAAATATCAAGCTTAATAACCAATAATGAAGAATTTTTAACTTTGATTGTGTGTAAATAATCATGTTTTTCACCCACAACATCATGTATTAGTTGACCTTCCAAGAAACCAAAATTTTATAGAGAAATAACTTAGATGATAGCAATGGTTTAAGTCAGTCATCCATGATCTTTGCAATAATATTGTACACAAAGTTACATAATGATATAGGAAAAAATTCTCTAAAATTATTTGGCTTGTCCACCTTTGGGATCAATGCAATAAAAGTCAAATAAAAGGAGGGAAAATTTTACCAGAAATCATGAATTCTTCCAATACTTGTAATATTCCTCCCTCAAAAGGTCGAAAAAACCCAGAAAAAAATGAATTGTCCAACTGTCGAGACTAAGGTTTTTGTCATTTTGTAATTTGGACATCACCTGCATTTCTTATAATGTGGTAGCTTCAAAAAGTATGTTATTTTATTCCTCCATCACCATTCGAAGAACATAAGAGAAAACTTTCACAATGTCACATACCCACTACCATAATCGAATTTTTCTGGACTTCTGCAGAATCCCAGCACCCGAATTACCTATGGAGGTCTAGCACAATCTAGTTCTTTCTCTCTCATGTGATCGCGGGCCGTGATCACAGGGAAAAAAATCAGGGCGCCTCTTTGTATTTCGCGCCTCGATGCTACAGGAATGTCAAATCATTCTATATTGCAACCGTCGAACCCCGACAGGGCTAGTGACTGGCCAATAGGGACGAATCCCTACAGGGTTAGCAACCAACCAATGAGAACAAGCCCCATCGCACGGTTAAGTGGAGTACAGGGGGCAGAGGGGTAAATGCTACATGGTAGTCAACAAGACAGGAGGGGGCCCCACTTCACACGCCACACTATTCCGTACCCCTCCCT
>JASDQU010885104.1:33702-46718 GCA_032191745.1 Picea mariana
ATCACTCGCTTTGCATATTTCCAGAGTTCTCTTCTTCCCCTCGTGTCTGCCCCCAATCGCTTCTACCCCACGCCTTATCCTCTTGCGAGGTTGCGTGTGGCACGATTTTCCTCGTACTAGTCAGGCCTGATGGCTCTATGGACAGGTGGTTCACCTCCCCATCCCTCATTAATTCCTGAGGAGCCATCTACCTTCCAGCCTACGAGACATTTAATTTGGGGCCAGCGAGCCGCTTTTGGTTCTCCGGGCCAGTGGAGTCCAAATACTTTATTAATTCTCGGTGTAAGTTAACGCCACCTTTCCAGGTGCCTTCCACATCCATCGTGGTCTCTTTTTCTGCACATCCCCTCTCAGCAGTCCTACAATATAATTTCATAATGTTATTCACATCCATTCACCTTTTCCACAAGGTCCATTTACATCACATATTCACATTTATGAGTTTGCCACAGTTCTTGGCCAGTCCAGTTATTTTTACAAACTGGGGGAAACAGGGTGTTACACACAACCTCATCAATATTTACCTCCCCCGGATCCTTGAAAATACCTAAAATGTACTAAACACTGAGATTTGAGAGAGCATTAAAAACCCTCTAAATTGATTTCCATTTGATGACTATAGATCCAAATTGAATTCAGGTTATTCATATGATTATCATATCTATAAAAAAGGAGGTCGTGGTTTTATCCCCTAGATCTATCCAAACCACCTAGCTTTTTGTTGGCAGGCGTTTGTGACACACCGTCGACGGGAAGGATAGATCTGGATCGAGGTTGTCTATTTAACCCAATTCGTTTGGTATGATCTACCCTAATGGGTTTTATTGCTCTGTTTGCCAACTAGGATCCTTAAAAAAACTAAAGGAAGTGAACTAACTAAAGATACAATTATAACAATGAACACCTTAATTACAAATGTTCAACTAAGAGTGCTAGTGTACAATGGTTATATACAATTTACAAGGTTTGAGCAAAGCCTTGTGAAAGTGATTGTTTAAGATAATGTCTCTAAACAAGATAAAGTATAAACATACTTATTCTAATACTCTAAATATCAAACTAGTAAACAAAGAATGAACATGATTGTAATGATATAACGAAAATAGACAAATCTAATTAACGTCTAAATAATGCAATCACTATTCATTTACATATAAAAAAATTGAATAAATAATACATTGACTAACCTCTAGTTGATCAACAATAATAAACTAAATTCATCTCTATGCATTTGTGTGAGATCCTCTTGTCCTGTGTCAAGTGAAAACCTATGACAGAAGCAAGCATAATGCTTCCTGAAGAAATTCAAGGAAGTGTTTCATATTCTGGATTGAGTTTATGATGACAGAAAGATATATAATTATATATCATGTGACCTTGAGATGTCCCATAATTGAGGATGAAATAAATCCCAATCCTTGGTAATAGTGTTACCAGCTATCTATCATGAGACGTAAACTCGAAATACTTAAATAGATGATCAGTCACATATATAGACTAGACCAAAATATAATGAACATCATAAATAAATGCATGATATAAAATATTATGTGGAGAAACGACTAAAGCTAATTCAACAAAGATAACATTTCATATCACGAAATTACATGAGAAGACAACGAAAAAAACATTGCACAATCTACACAAGTCCAAAGCCAAAGAGAAAATTGCTTTCTCATATAGTTTCAAAAATATATGTCCATCATATGGTCCAGGTAAAAGTTTACTCTATCGTCAGGAAACATAGTTATTTAAACATGTTTATGATCTATTACCTCCTATCATGCAAGATAGAGGCAGATCTCCTAAAATATTTTTTTCACTAAAATAGAGTAACAAAAAGATACTCATGTTGGAGTCTTTTAATCAAAAATATTTATATTAATGAACATTGTTTTTCAAAAAGTAAATTACTGGTCTAATAAACGCTCATTCCATAACTCTTTTTCGTAATAATAGAACCATAATATGTTGTTTACCTGAAATAATAAAATTTAGATAATAATCCAAACAAATAATTTAAACAGATTGGCTACATGATCTTTCGATTCTATAGCTAGTCTCAAAATAAAAATAATATAGAAAATGAATCTAAATATTATTTCTCAAACATAATAAAATCGTAAAACTATTTACCAATTCAAAAATTTGACAGAGAGGCATCAGACATGTTTGAATTTATAATGGTATTGAAGTTTTTCGAATTTTTGATGATCACATTCCAAGATCACTTAATACGTTTGTTAGTTGTGTGTGTGTGTTCAATCGAACGCAGGCTCTGAGTTTGTTTTTATCCTTCTCAAGCACTATATTCTTGGTGACCATTTAGTTCAATTGTGCATGTAGGTAGGGGACATCCTGATAATATATGTCAATCCAATCGAAACAAATTTTGCAATGCACCGTTTCTATGCTAGGCAGAGGCTGAGTTTGTTCTGTAGTGGGTAATTTAACAGGTTCCATGATTTGTTTCAGATCATGTTGTATAACTGAAAAACCCTCCCGTTTCTTTAATAATGGGGGAAGATTCAATATGAAATTGAATTGTGGCATATTGTCATCGATATCGTCCCCAGGGATCCGATCATTGATAAAATCCTCAGTAGTTCAATCATCGATGTCATCCTCAGAAAAATGATAATCGACCTCAATCACAGGGATTGGTTTCTCATGATCACACTGTCGATTTCTTAGTGTTAGAGAAATAAGTCGACCAAGTATTTTATTTTTGAAATTGATGTCTGGAATTCTTTGTTTCTTTCGCCTACCCTATTTCTTAATATCAAGTTCATTTAAATCAACCCAAATTGGCTCAGGATTAGGAACAATAAGGATTTTATCCTTTAGATCATCCAAAACCTCTTCTAAAGATTTCCTGGGAATAAAATCACATCTCAGATTCTTGCCTTTGGATGGCTTCTGGAGAACAACATGAGTTTTAGCTATAGACATAGGGGTTTCTTCCAGATTGACATGTAGATTTTCCATAGAAGGGTTTGATCGACAAGGATTGGGAGATTCATTAAGATGCATAGGTAAGTATGTCAAATTTTAAGGTAGGGAAAACCCATTTCTATACACACAATCGTGCCAACTATCCCAAGCTTTAGAAAATTGTGAAATCACCAGAATTCGGATGAGGCCGTGATGAAACAGACTAGACTGGGAATTTAGGTTTTGTCTTTGGTAGAATTTGGCCATTTTTGCAGGATCCTAAGTAGATAAAATGGCATATTCAAATAAAAACCTAGAAATTCCATCAATGAACAAACATTATACATGAAGACCAGACCGTATCTACCCTCACAGGTAATAAACTACTTAAGAATCAACAACAATCCATGCCATCATGGTTTAAATAGATTAATGGGTGTACCTTTTGCATTGTAATGTGATTTCTTGGAAGCCATCAATTAGGGCCATGGGACGCCTTCGAACTTGAGGTTTTTAAACTAACGAGGTCCCTCTTGGGGAAATCCAGTAGCCTCTGCAATCGAACCCTTAGTCACCTCTAACTGCAAATCCCCAATTTTAGTCCTCACACCATCGAAAGTATGGGCAAAGGCTTGAGCCACTTTGAGGTTGAAAACCTCAAATATTTTTATAAACCCATCCCAGCCATCAGCCACAAGTTCGTCCATGACGTTGTCGTGTGAGAGCATAGTATGTGATCCATTCAACTCGATCCTCACCACAAGCGCCATCGATATGGTCACACAGAGACAATAGGAGTAGTGAAGTGTGGGGTGTGTTTGAAAAAACATGAAATAGAGGATGAGCTATGTGCATTAAGAGGAGATCTGATACATAAGGCTTCAGAAATCCACCATAGTGACCATTTGGAATGTTGAGTGGATACTAAACCAGAGGACGTGCAGAACGAAAACCACCTTGTGAAATGAATGCCAAACCCAAGAATGAAAACTTACCACTTGAAGCAATGAATGCATGCCTTTGTTATGCAAGACGAAGGAGTAATGCTTGAAGGTATGAATGTCAATTATGTACCAGGACGACGAGACCATGATAAGACTGCACGGGGTAGGATTCAAATTAAGAAAAACACCAAAGTTTTGTTTGATGTGTGCTCATATATATGGTAATGTGAAAATCAAAGTGTTCAAAGAATAGAATGCCTAAGGAATAACCCCAAGGTGGATAACTCATGCACTATGGTAAGGGATTCACCGATAATATGATAGGTTTATAAACTTTTAATATTTTTGAAAACAATAGATACCCTTAGGTGTTATCCAATTTATAAAAAGGAAATTCCACAAACTGTATGATGCCCTCAAACCAAATATTGTTCTAATTTCATGCTTACAGTAATGAAATTGAACAACAAAAATGATAGATAAAATAAATGAACTGATACACACAGCTAATCAAACGAATCTTTTCAAAACCAAAATATGATAGAAATCTTTGCAAGGAGAAGGCGATAGCTACAAAATTTTTTATCCCACTAAGATGACATTTTATAATAATAATATTAACATGAGTATTTGTCTTCTAACAATGGAGACATGATGGGAAAAGTAGTTATCTCTTCATCATCAGAAATTCAAATCAGGGAACATATAAATTAGATAGTTATTAGAAACAATTAAAAGATAGATCAAGAATTTTGACATCAACTCAGAAAAATAACATAGTCATACCATTGAATAATTTTTTGTCCAAAAACTGTAATTCGACATCTCATTTCGATCAAAGGGGTAATGATATTTATGCAAGTGAGTCCAATACCCTTGGCAGGGCCACTTCTACCAGCGGGCGTTTATAGCCTTGGCAGGGATGTCATTTAACCCTCTCTAGTACTTCGATCCCATCCAAAAGTCATACATCTATGACAAAAAGTATCTTGACATCTGATCAATTTAAAAACATACCTGAAGATCTTCGAACCTGAAATTTCTTCGTTGCCAGTAGGCCTGCTCAGTACCCCGACGAAGTTGTCTTGGTATCATGTGTGCATTTACCCACTGTCAACAGACCTGTTTAGTATATCGGTGGGTTTACACACAATTCCCACACATCACAGTGCTTCCAACTCTCTAAAATTATTTGTAACCATATTTAGAAATTTCATGATAACATGAGAGAGGGGTGATACTGAATATTTCACAGCCAGGCAATGATAGGATTGATCTTTAAGAATTATTTTTTCCTTTTTTTTTAGAAATGATAACTTTCATTGTAATTTGGACATTTATATTTCAATCAAGAAATCATCTCTTGGATGGGGAAGTGCTATGAGTTGTTCTCATTAAAACATGGAGGACATCAGAAGTTTTTTAAATATAATCGTGTTTCCTTGAGATTTCAATGAGGACTGGGAACAATGACTGGACAAAGACTTACCGAAACTCATATGAGTTTAGAACTTAACATGCAAATGCTTTGAATTGTTATCAATTGATGCTAATGAAAGATCCAATTTCCCTCAATAATGAATGATGAATCAGATATAATTATTAGGGAAACAAAAACCAAACTGAATAAAAAGAAAAAGAAAACAAAAGAAACACAAGTTAAAAATATTTACTGGGGGAAAACTTGATTCTCTCAGGTGAAGTATTTTTTTAGAGATTGGACATTCATGGGAAAAGTGTCTAGTTGTCTCTCTAAGTTGTGCAACCGAAAAGAACTAGGACCCAATTTTTCAAAAATGACAAAAGGCCCCAACCACAGGTTTGGAAAGTTGGTATGTTCTCCTTTATTCTCGTGTGCTTTGTCCCATTTGAGGATCAAATCCCCTACTTTAAAATTTCTTTCAGAGGATGAACTTGTATAGAACCATCTCTTTACATTTTGTTGATGCTGATCCATTTTATGTTTTTCTTGTGTTCTTACTTCTTAAAAATTAAATAAAGCGTTTATCCAATTTTCTAGAGGAGGACATTCCTCTTCTTGAACTTTTTGCGACAATTGCAGAGAGGGAAGCAAGACATGTGAAGGAAGGATGGATTCTCTTCCATAAACGAGGAAGAAGAGATAATTACCAATGGGAGATTTTGGAGTTACTCTATCATCCCAAAGTTCCTTGTACAATGCATTGTGCCAATTTTTGTGGTTTTTTGACACCGTTCTCTTTATTATCTTGATCAGATTCTTATTTGTTGATTCAGCCAAACCATTCCCTTGAGGGTAATAGCTGGCATAGTATTCTAGTTTGATCCCTTTTTCTAAAGAAAAGACATTCATATCCAGGGAGGAAAAATAAGAAGCATTGTCAAAAACCAAACATTCAAGAATTCTGAAACGAGTGATAATATGAGAGTTTAGAAACAAAACTACCCGATTTGTGTTGACTATCTTTAATGGTAAGGCTTCAGACCATCTCATAAAATAATATGTTTCCATGAAAATCTACTTTTGTTGTTGTGAGGAAGGGGGATTAAACAATCCTATATTATCTAGGCCCTAGTGCTGAAAAGGTGTGTCTACCATGACAGGTTGCAAAGGAAAAGAAACGTTTTTCACCTATCCAACAACCTTTTGACATATTATACATTTGTGGGACAAGGTGTGAGCATCCTTAAACAAGGTAGGCCAATAGTAGCCAACCCTTAGTAATTTTTGGACAGTGGTATCTCCACCAAAATGACCCCTGACATCATCGGAATGAAGTTCAACCAACACCCTTTTAGATTCCTCTTTTTCTAAGCAACGCAGAAAAACACCATCAAAATTGTTTTGAAATAATATATCATTAATTAATTGGAAAGATGCGGATTTAAGCCTTAGTGCTCTTCTATTTTTTGGATTAAGGTTATGAGGCGCAGTTGTGTGCAACAAATAAAATATGATATTACCATACCGTGAATTGGGCACAGTTTGTGTACAACAGACTTGTGTTTGGTTACGTTGATTTGTAGTTGATGTATTTATTTGATTTTCTGACTTTTCAACTGAATCAACTACCAATTTACAAAGGCCTTGACCTCTAACAATTTGTGCAAGTACTATTTAGAGAACATATTCCAGAAGTGATGTCATCCAATTTCCCCTTTTCTATCCCAACTCTTTCTTCACTAACAAATTTCTTACAACAGGGTAAGGCACAACAATTTTTGTCCTGGATTTTAAAAGGTAAGAACTGAAATGTTTAATCTCTTTGAAAATAATGTATGCATGTTGATCTGCCGCATGGTAATTTAGTTCCGCTTCTTTAAAGCAAAAGCTCATAAATGAAATGGGTATCTCATTGCTTTCAACATTTTTCTGTGTGAGTACAACAACATACGATCTATCAGATGAAAAAGTAAATAAGGTAAAATCCTGGGAAAAATCAGGACTCATCAAGGAAGGTGCTTCGGCTATAGATTTTCTAATGGAATTGAAAGATTTATTCTCTTGTGATCCCCATTTTTACAGAACATCCTTTTTTATCAGATTTTGTAGAGGTCTGACCATCTCAGAAAAAACTTGGAACAAATCGTCTGACAAAATTAATTTTACCCAAAAAGGATTGCACGACCTTTTTGGAAGAAGGTGGGGGATGGTTGGCAATGGCTTGGGTTCTTTCGGGATCAATTATGATTCCATCTTTAGAGACTATAAACCCAAGAAATTTTCCTTGTTCTACTGCAAAGACTGATTTTTTAGGATTGAGTGAAATGTTGAACTTGCAACATTGTTCTAACATAACCCTAAGATGAGACAGGTGATCTTTATTTTTTTTGGAAAAGAAAATAACATCATCTAGATAGACCACAACTGACTGATTAATAAGGCCATGAAAATCAATGTCCATTGCCCTCTAGAAAGTGGCAACGACATTTATCAATCCAAAAGGCATTTTTTTGTAGGCGTAAGTGCCCCATGAGGTGCAAAAAGTGGTTTTCAGTTGATCTAATGGAGACATAAGGACCTCGTTATATCCTAAGAAATTATATCATAAAGATAGTATTTTAGAACCAAATACTTGTTGCGTAATTTGTTCCATTGGGCGAACGGGGTAATTGTCTTTATCAAAAGCTCGATTTAAATTGCGAAAGTCGACACAAAGTCAAATTTATCCATTTTTCTTCCTTACTTGGACTAAGTTGGATAACCATTGAGTATGATGGACTGGAAAAATGATCTTGGAAATGAGTAATTTATTTAGTTCCTTTTTTACGGTGGGTTCCAATTTAGGATGCATTTTTCTCATTTTTTGTCGAAAAGGTTGGGTTTGGGGCTTCGTAGGAATTACATGTTGTATTATGTTTGGGTCAAAAGTTTTTAGATAGTTATACATCCAAGAAAACACATATTTGAATTATTTGAACAATTTTATAAAAGCATACTTTTCTTTTTCAAAACACCCTTTTCCCAGATTGATATTTTGAGGATTATCTTGCGTTCCTAAATTTACAGTTTCGTACAACAATGAGGAACTGTTTTTTTTGCAATTGACTGTCCCTCGAAACTTGTCATGAAGATCATAAAATCTTGATAATCTAACAATAGATTTGGGGATAGAGTTTACAAGATCAGATGATAATTCTGCAGATCGAGGATCAGATATTACCATGAAATCTTGGAGGTTTTCGGTATGGGTTCATTCATCGATTACTACATCCCGAAAGGTGTCTTTCATATGCAAAAAGTTAATGATCTACCGATCGTAATAAAATACTCGGAAATTTGTGATGTTGTCAGGAATCAATGGCCTAAATAACAATTCAACCAAGAATGTGTTAGAAGAAAGACCTTCAACATACAACAATTTAGAGGCAACATTAGCTAATAAATCAACTTTCAAATTACTCGACCTAGGAATGGAATTTATATTGAAAGCGAGAAATTTACGTATTAAACTCTATACCTCAGCTTGGTATTTTTTCAAATGTGGCGGTAAACAATGTATTTCATTTCTTACCTGCTTGCCTACAATCTCAGATTCACCGAATACTACCAATTTTTGCACGTCCATATCCATTGCCTTCCTTAGTCCCCGCAAAAGTGATTCATATTCTATTGTATTGTTAGTAAATTATAACTCCAATCGACAAGAGATAATTGTTTTATTACCTGTGGGATCAATAAGAACACAACAAACACGTTCCCATTCCTGAGATTTGGATCCATAAAAAGATAAGGACCATATGTGTTCGTCATCAACAATGTTCAATGTACTTGGAAAAGTTGTCATCTAAGTATAGGCTGATATTTTAGATTGTTGTTCTGGATTGGCGATAGAGGAAATTTCAGTGATGAAATTACCAAAAAACTTATTCATTCCCTGTGTCTCAATCAAATTTACAACAATAGTAAAAGACTCATTTGGATCGTTTAAATCTATCATAGTGTACTTGAGGTAATGTTCTCTGTTTATTATTATCTTGTTAAGTTGTCCATTTTATGGCATCCAAAAATGAGACCAGTCCGTAGAAAAATAGTCGTGTAACTTCTCTGACCAATCTCTACTCAAAAATAAACCATACACTTACGGAATTTCAACAACAATAATATCAATTACTTGGTGAACCTTTGGATTGGATGACAATCTTATCAACACAATTTTAAGTTCACCAATGACTTTGACATTAGTTCTATCTAACTGAATGATCTTTAAATCAGAAGGTTTTACTTCAACTTTGATTTTCTGACACACAGTAAAAGGCATCACATTTGACAAGGTGCCAAAATCAACCATACAATTATGTACATTCCTATTGAAAATTTTGAAAGTTAATAAAAAGGGAGGCACATTTTTTTCTAAAGAGACAACAGAATTCCGCTGATTTTTTATGGTTGTACCTAAAATAATTTTATCTAAGTTTCCTGTAGTTTTTTGTGATATTTCCCTTTTATCTTGATTTTCCACTGAATTTTTACTGGGGACATCTTTAGTTTTATTTGGGTCATTTTCTATTGATTTCTTGCTGATAAGATCATTCTTTTTATTATTTTCAACAATACTTCGAAGCATTTTTTGTAGGATAAGTGGAAATTTAAGTAATTCAAAAACTTATATATTCGCCCTTAGTTTTTTAAGATCCTCAATCAAATCATATTCTAAAACTAGGGCAGTAGATTTTTGTATTGTTTCATTTTCTTTGGTTGTTTTGAAACCACATTCCTACTTGTTTCGCGTGAAGTTTTGTTTTGTGTTTTACTTCGTGTGTTATAGGGATGGACAATTTCAAAGTTTGGTTGAAGGATTTTGCCTAACAAATGCTCGAAAATGAGAGGAGATGAGTCCTCCTCATCAGGTGTTTCTTCCTCACCCGTATCGTCATGATTTTCAGGGGGAGAAGAAACAGAGTTATCATGTACTTCCATTATTGTTTGCAAAGAATATTGTAGACCTTCAAAGTTTAGACCTTTTGTGGTCGGGTTTGGTCGGTTTGAAGGAAAAGTTTTTATGAAAGGTGGTGTAAAACCTCCTTTAATTGTAGATTCCTTCTCAGCGGATCTTTTCAAGTCTATGACCTCATTGGATAATTTCTGGAAATCTTTTTGCAAACTTTCCAAGACTAATGTCTTTTGTTGATTTTTGGTTTGAGGAGATCTGGTTAGAATTTTGAATACGAAGTTGTTTCAACCTCACTACTAAGATTATATTTTAATCTCAGAATGTATTTCTCAATCAAGACTACCTCCTCAATGGATTCTAATAATGTGTTTTTTTTTTACCTTTTAACCCATATGGCTATGTTGTTATGCAGGGCTTTAGTATAATATGAAACCGTCAAG
This sequence comes from Picea mariana, assembly GCA_032191745.1. Classification (NCBI taxonomy): domain Eukaryota; kingdom Viridiplantae; phylum Streptophyta; class Pinopsida; order Pinales; family Pinaceae; genus Picea; species Picea mariana. The sequence goes on from JASDQU010885104.1 coordinate 44,395, forward strand.
TTTTTTGCAGGCATCGAATCTACAGGGATTTTGTTTTTTAGCGTTAGGAATCTATAGTTAAAGCCTTTAAATTTTTCTTTAGGGTTCTTTTTCAAACTAGAGAGTTCCATTACCAATACTTCTGGAGATTTATAATCCCCAAATTTTTCTTGAAAATAGGTTTCAAACTTGTCCCAAGAGACGATGGTCAGAGATTGTTGTGAAAATACGAGGTTGAGGCATTCCCTTAAAAAGTGTAAGGGAATAATATGAAAACAACATATTTGTGTTTGACACTCCAAATTCTAACAAGTAACATAAATTTCTTGATGTGATCCTCAGTTGATTTCTTCGAAACTGGTTCAAATTTGGGTAGCCATTTCTCTGGATGTTTGGGAAATGGGTGTTGGGGTTCTAGTACTTCCATGCCATCTTGATCGAGACAAGGTCTGGTAGGATTATTTTTGTTTTCTATGGTAATTGGTGGAGTTGAAGGTTGATATTGTTCAGATGAAGAACTGCCTTCATCCGATGATTCCTCTGTTGAAGAGGGTGGAGAAGAACCAGGTGGAGATGGTGGGATACCAAATCTCCCAACACCAAGGATAAGTGCTTCAGAAGGATCGATGATATTACCACCTAAAGGGTTTTCGGGAAGACCAGTGTCTTGAGGTTGTTCTTGAATATTTGTGAAATCAAGGGGTTGATTAAGTTGTCTACCAGGTTGTTTGATTTAGGATAAATCACTCCAAGTTGTTATCATCGACTGGAAAACAATTTCTTAGATGTCAATCCCTTGCAGAACTGGTTTCACTGGTTCGACGGGAACGTCAGGAGTAGTGTTTGCGGTACTAGTTGGTTCAAGTGTAATGTTAGTGTCTGAGCGACTATGCATCGCGACAAGAGAATAATTGTATTGGGGAGTCTTACGACCTCCACGTGTCATCAATGAATTTCAGGCCCTCCTTCTAGTGCCATTTGTTGGCAGGCGTTTGTGACACACCATCAACAAGAAGGATAGATACAGAATGGGTTTGTCTATTTAACCCAAGCCGTTTGGTATGATCTACCTTGATGGGTTTTATGGCTCCATTAGCCAGCTAGGATCCTAAAAACAATTAAATGAAGTGAAATAACTAAAGATACAATTCTAACAATCAACACCTTAATTACAAATGTTAAACTAAGAGTGCTAATGTACAATGGTTATATACAGTTTACAAGGTTTGAGCAAAGCCTTGTGAAATTGATTGTTTAAGATAATGTCTCTAAACAAGATAAAGTATAAACAAAATTATTCTAATACTCTAAATATCAAACTAGTAAAAAAAGAATGAATATGATTCTAATGATATAATGAAAATAAACAAAGATAATTAACGTCTAAATAATGCAATCACTATTCATTCACATAGAAACAAATTGAATAAATAATATATTGATTAACCTCTAGCTAATCAACAAGAATAAACTAAATTCATCTCTCTACATTTGTGTGAGCTCCTCTTGTCCTGTGTCAAGTGAAAACCTATGAGAGAAGCAAGCATAATGCTTCCTGAAAAAATTCAGGGAAGTGTTTCATATTCTGGAGTGAGTTTATAATGACAAAAAGATAAATTATTGTATATCATGTGACCTTGAGATGTCCCATCACTAAGGATGAAATAAATCCCAATCCTCGATAATGGTGTTACCAACTATCTAGCATCATACGTAAACTCAAAATACTTAAATAGATGATCAATCACATATATAAACTAGACCAAAAGATAATGAACATCATAAAGAAAAGAATGATATAAAATATTATGTGGAGAAAAGACTAAAGCTAATTCGACACTTATAACATTTTATATCACGAAATTACATGAGAAGACAATGAAAAAAACATTGCACAGTCTACACAGGTCCAAAGCCAAAGAGTAAACTGCTTTCTCATATAGTTTCAAAAATATATGTCCATCATCTGGTCCAGGAAAAACTTTACTCTATCATCAAGCAACATAGTTATTTAAACATGTTTATGATTTGTTACCTCCTATCATGCAAGATAGAGGAAAATCTCTTAAAATAAGTTTTTCATTAAAATAGAGTAACAAAAAGATACTCCTACTGGAGTATTTTAATCAAAAATATTTATATTACTAAACATTGTTTTTCAAAAAGTAAATTACTAGTCTAATAAACGCTCATCCCATAAATACTTTCCTTAAGAATAGCACCATAATATATTGTTTACCTGAAATAATAAAAAAAGATGATAATTTAAATAATAATCCAAACAAATAATTTAAACATTTTGGCTATAGAATCTTTCGATTATGTAGCTAGTCTCAAAATAAAAA
>JASDQU010885104.1:46826-57702 GCA_032191745.1 Picea mariana
AATGAAAATAAACAAAGATAATTAACATCTAAATAATGCAATCACTATTCATTCACATATAAACAAATTGAATAAATAATACATTGATTAACCTCTAGCTGATCAACAAGAATAAACTAAATTCATCTCTCTACATTTGTGTGAGCTCCTCTTGTCCTGTGTCAAGTGAAAACCTATGAGAGAAGTAAGCATAATGCTTCCTGAAGAAATCTAGGAAAGTGTTTCATATTCTGGAGTGAGTTTATAAGGACAAAAAGATAAATTATTGTATATCATGTGACCTTGAGATGTCCCATAACTAAGGATGAAATAAATCCCAATCCTCGGTAATGGTGTTACCAACTATCTAACATCATACATAAACTCAAAATACTTAAATAGATTATCAATCACAGATATAAATTAGACCAAAAGATAATGAACATCATAAAAAAAAGAATGATATAAAATATTATGTGGAGAAAAGACTAAAGCTAATTCGACACTTATAACATTTTATATCACGAAATTACATGAGAAGACAATGAAAAAAACATTGCACAGTCTACACAGGTCCAAAGCCAAAGAGTAAATTTCTTTCTCATATAGTTTCAAAAATATATGTCCATCATCTGGTCCAGGAAAAACTTTACTCTATCATCAGGCAACATAGTTATTTAAACATGTTTATGATTTGTTACCTCCTATCATGCAAGATAGAGGATAATCTCTTAAAATAAGTTTTTCATTAAAATAGAGTAACAAAAAGATACTCCTATTGGAGTATTTTAATCAAAAATATTTATATTACTAAACATTGTTTTTCAAAAAGTAAATTACTAGTCTAATAAACGCTCATCCCATAAATACTTTCCTTAAGAATAGCACCATAATATATTGTTTACCTGAAATAATAAAACAAGATGATAATTTAAATAATAATCCAAACAAATAATTTAAACATTTTGTCTATAGAATCTTTTGATTATGTAGCTAGTCTCAAAATAAAAATAAAATAAAAAATGAATCTAACTATTATTTCTCAAGTAGAATCAAATCATAAAACTATTTACCAATTCATAAATTTGACAGAGAGGCATCAAACATTTATGAATTTATTATGGTATTGAAGTTTGTCGAATTTTTGATGATCACATCCCATATCACTTAATACGTTTGTTATCCTTGTGTGTGTTCGATTGAATAGGTAGGGAACATCTCGATAATATATTTCAATCCAATCGAAACAATTTTCACAATGCACCAGTTCTATGCTAGGGAGAGGTCGAGTCTGTTTTGTAGTGGGTAATTTAACCTATTCCATGATTTGTTTTGGATCATGTTGTATACCTGAAAATCCCTCCTGTTTCTTTAAAAATGAGGGAAGATTCGATATGAAATCAAACTGTGGTGTATCATCATCGATATCATCCCCAGGAATTCATTCATCAATAGCATCCTCAACAATTCAATCATCGATGTCATCCCAAGAAAAATGGTCATCGACCTCAATCAGATGGATTGGTTTCTCATGATCATGTTGTCGATTTCTTAGTGTTCAGGAAATAAGTCGATGAGGTCTTTTATTTTTGAAATCGATGTCTTGACTTATCTGTTTCTTTCTCCTACCTTGTTTCTTAATATCAAGTTCATTTAAATCAACCTGAATTGGATCAGGATTAGGAACAATAAGCATTTTATCCTTTAGATCATCCAAAACATCTTCTAAAGATTTCCTGGGTATAAAATCACATCTTGGTATCTTTCCTTTGGATGGCTTCTGGAGAACAACATGAGTTTTGTCTATAGACACAGGGGTTTCTTGCATATTGACATGTAGATTTTCCATCGAGGGGTTGATCAACAAGGACTGGGAGATTCATTAAGATGCAGAGGTAAGTATGTCACGTTTTTAGGTAGGGAAAACCCATTTCTATACATGAAATCATGCCAACTATACCTATCTTTAGAAAATTGTGAAATAACCAAAATTCGGATGAGGCCATGATGAAACATAATAGACTGGGTATTTAGGTTTTGTCTCTGGTAGAATTTGGCCATTTTTTGCAAGCTCCTAAGTAGATAAAATGGAATATTCAAATTAAAAATTAGAAATACCATCAATAAATGAACATGATACACGAATACACACTGTATCTACCCTCACAGGTAATAAAATTCAGAAGCATCAACAACAAGCCATGACATCGTGATTTAAATAGAATAATGGGTGTACCTTTTGCACTGTAACATGATTTCTTGGAAGCGATCAATGAGTGCCATGGGAAACCTTCAAACTTGAGGTTTTTAAACCAATGAGGTCCCTCTTGGGGAAATCTAGTAGCCTCTGCAATTGAACCCTTACTCACCTCTAACCGCACATCCCCAATTTTAGCCCTGGTGCCATCGAAAGTCTAGGCAAAGGCTTGAGCCACTTTGAGGTTGAAACTTGAAACCCTAAAATATTTTTATGAACCCATCCCAACCATGATCCATGAGGTCATCCACGATGTCATTCTGTGAGAGGAGAGCATGTGAGTCATTCGACCTGATCCTCACCACAAGTGCCATTGATATGGTCACACAGAGACAACAAGATTAGCGAAGGGTGGGGTGTCTTAAAAAACACACAAAATGGAGGATGAGCTATGTGCATTATGAGGAGATCTGATACCTAAGGCTTCAAAAATCCACCATAGCGACCATTTGGAATGTTGAGTGGATACTAAGGCAAAGGACGCACAGAACAAAAACCACCTTGAGAAATGAATGCCAAACCCAAGAATGAAAACTTACCACTTGAAGAAATGAATGCATTATTGCACTATGCAGGACAAAGGAGTAATGCTTGAAGGTATGACTGTCAATCATGTACCAGGATGACAAGACTGTAATAAGACTGCAAGGGGTAGGATTCAAATTTAAAAAACACCAAAGTTTTGTTTGATGCGCACTCATAGATATGGTAATGTGAAAATCAAAGTGTTCAAAAAATAGAATGCCTAAGGCATAACCCCAAGGTGGATAACTCATGTGATATGGTAAAGGATTCACCCATAATATGATAGGTTTATAAACTTTTAAGATTTTTGAAAACATTAGATGCCCTTAGCTGTTATCCAATTTATAAAAAGGAAAGTCCACAAACTGTATGATACCCTCAAACCAAATATTGTTCTAATTTCATGCTTACAATCATGAAATTGAATAAGAGAAACAATAGATAAAATAATGAACTCATATACAGAGCTAATCAAACAAATCTTTTCAAAACCAAAAGATGATATAAATATTTGCAAGGAGAAGGAGGTAGCTACAAATGTTTTTATCCCATTAAGACGACATTTTATAATGTTAAAATTGACATGAATATTTGGTTGCCAACACTTTTCAATCATTATTCCACCTCTCCATGTCTTAATAGTGTCATCCTTGTACATTCCAGATCCAAAAGAAATGTTAATTCATTAGCTAAAAAAACACATGAAAAATGTATGCCATATAATTGATCTACCTCATCTTCAACTACCTTAAGTTGACCATCTCTTCCTTTCAATCTTTGGATGGACCAATGCACTACTTTTATCTTGACCACCTTCAAAGCATCAACAAATTGACGAATTGGGGAAGCCTCCAAGAAAGGGTTGTAATGTTTCCACTCCAACCTTACTAGTTCATTAAAATCCATCTTCCCCAACCAACTTGAATTGACCTTAAATGGTGAAAGAGGATTCTCTCCATCTCTGTCTAATTGTAGGATAAATGTATTATGATTTGAATCCCCACAACAATAAAATGAGGACCTATATCTCATAACTTGCCTTAATAATGATTGAAGAATGAAAAAATTATCCAACCATTTTGAGACTACCTCTACCCCAGCCCTCTTATTCTTCCAAGTTGGATTGAGCTCCACTAGATCCATGTCCACAATTCCAACTCTATCTAATAGATAAAAGTAAAAACTAGCAAGAGGATCAACCCTATCACTATTTCCCCAAACTTCATTCCTAGACAAGGTAAAATTTAAATATCCTCTTATAATTAAGAGGTACTCCCAAAACACCCATGAATTGAAGAAATTGCTCTAAAAATACATGTTTATGTAGGAAATGTGCATAAAAAAATCACTACTATAACTTCAAGGTTTAAGTATTTACACCAGAGGGATGTGGAGATCCAAAAAGTCATGCAGAAAAATAATTGGTCAGCGAGAAACTAGAGCGCCAACCAATAGTTAACCCACATGAGTGATCATTTACATCCGTCCATGTAAAATCCCAATTTTTAAACAAAGATATTAAACTGTCAATAACAAAACCTTCTTTACACATATTTTTCTTAATAAACATATCATCCGATGAAGTCCTTTCTACAATCCTAAAAAGGCCCAATCTCATATTGGGGTTCATCAAACCATTGAAATTCATTAGGGGAATTTTGAGATAAAAAATGGGACTCAAAACAAAAATGGTACTATTAAATTCAACTTTAAAAGAACCAATAGGATTCAATATGATGATGTCAACCATAAGGGTAAATATTTTTAGAATGAAAGGGAGAAAAGTACTTCTTTAAATGGTATGTTATAAACTTATAAGAATACTTCATTCTTTCTCACCCCTTCGATTAATGAATCTCAAGCAAGAAAATATCATATAACTGCATGAATTAATTCTCACACAAAAAAACAATACTTAATTAATCACAATTGTTATATTCTAATCCACACCTACGAATTGATTCTATGTCACGGGAAATAAGAGCTTGTAAAGAATTAAATGTAGCTAACACACAAATAAAAATATGTAATTATGTAGAAATAAATAAGACGAATAATGATGGAATTACTCTTGAGAGGAATGGGGCCATCCCTCAACTCGAAACAAATCCACACGTGCTAATCACAAATTCAAGATCCTAACGCATTACACATATAGAAAACCAACTTTCATTCCAGATTAGAAAATGTACACAGATGTTTGATTTAAATATTCAATCATATATTCTTCTCTCTATTTCCATCCATCTCTATCATTATCACATTTATTATTTATAGTACAACAATACAAAGAGGATGAGCATCATTGGATCTCTCCATCCCATATCAAGTTGTTTCATACCAAAGATAGAAGATTGCAATGTTGAGATGGGCGCTCAATTTGGAATATGGTTTGAAAAATGGTCACAAAAGGAAATATGGGAGAATACTCTTGGAAGAAACACCCATACATCCCTCATATGCACTTTTTGAATAATATACACGCATGTCTTTTAACTGGGTACATTCTGCGCAAAACCTATGTTATGAGATCTCTTGATTCATTGTCATCAATCCTAAATTTAGGTGTAAATATGATTTTCTTGCTAGATGCTTACGAATTTGAATGAAAATGTTAATCATGAGTTGGAGGTGGCCATGTTGGATCTGATACAAATTAGATAACATAAAACTATGGCAACGGGTTTAGGAATAAAACTCTTGTTCCGACATTTCACCTGGAGTTGCCTAGACATGCCAACCTTGGAGGTTGTTATCAGAATTTGCTCTTTGAATGTAGGAAATTTCTACGTAAACCATCATTAATAAAATCAGGCATAATCCTTCTTAATTCATTAATAATAAAGGAAATACATGAAAATTAACCACTTGAGCATATGGAGGTGTATTATGGTGTCCTTGTGAATATTTGTGGTAGGAATGGCGATAAATGATTGAAGTGTAAAGTGAAAAGAATGAATTAAATGATGGAAAAGGTGACAAAATAGAGACCCAATGTCTCCCCCACATCGAGATATTTTCATGTCCTCATGCAAATGGAGTAAGAAAGTTGGTATGCATGTGGATACTCTTTAATGGTACTTGAGAGATGAGTGCGCTATTTATGGCAGTGATGATGATCATACATAAGCATAGTAGGGTCAGTGAATAATGTATACAAAAAAATCATGTTCATAAAAAAATGTTCTCTTCGTTTGTAGCTATTCTTTAAAGACACCTACAAACTCTTCTCGATGTACCTTATGTTTGTAGGGTATTGAATGGTATATTGAACAAAATGTGTCATATACTCTATTATTCTACTTTTACATTGAGATTTTTTGTGAAACTTTTTATGATAGACAACAATGATGGAAAACATTGTATTGGCATCTCTTAAATTTATGAATTGGATATTGTCATGGTGAACACATTTGTAAGTTAATTTCTTTGAACAAGAGAAATGATACAATCAAGATATTACCATAATGGACTATGCTGGATCATGATGGAAAAGACAAGCTAGTGACTTTACATTGGTATGATACATGGTGGTGTATGTGGTAAAGGAAATAGGTAGTATGAAACAAAATGTAAATATAGGATATAGTGGTTACTCATTAAAAATTTGTTATTTTTTTAACAAATTAAAAATCTCATAAACTGATTTTACCTTAGTTTTACCTTTGTAACAACTCAAAATCATATTAATGGAGATGTAGGTTAAAGTAGGAACCATAAGAGAGAATGTAATATGAAAATGATATGTATCGTGGAACCAAAATAACATTGAAATCCTAAGAAGGATCAAAGATGATGTAGACTGAAGATGTCGATATGAAAATTTGACTACTGGACCATAAGAGAACTGTGTTTTTTGCAACAAATTTGAATCATACTATACAAAACTATGATGAAGATGAATTCTACATTTTTATTTGAAATAAATTCTGGAAATGATGAAAACGCATCTCACAAACATTCTCCAAGTGGCTAATCTCAATTTAGTTGATTGTAGTTGTATAAACCTTGGACAAATTATAGGAAAAAAATTGTTTTAATTACTTTTCAAATTCATGTAATGTTGAAGGATTACAAGAAATAATTATGGTGATTGATCCTAAAATTCTTGTAATTACCCCTTAATTTATTCTAATATTGAAGGATTACAGGAAATAATTCAGTTAATTACTCTTGAAATTCATGTAATGTTGAAGGATTAAAGGAAATAATTCTGGTAATTACTCATGCAATTCCCTTAATGTTGAAAGATTATTGTCGAGATTCATGTTATTATGTTTTTTTCAAGTGTGTGATAGAATGTTATTGATAACACCCTTCTACTTTCATTCAAAAATATCAAATATAATGATTTTTATTTTGAAAAAAAAAAAGAAGAATCATGATTGGTTTATATATCTTGCAAATATAAATTCAAACCAAATATTAATCAAGGGTTCTAATATCAATGTATAAATAATGGGTAATTGACCTTTGTGCAATATATAATTTCCTTGGGATGAGATTGAAACAATAAGCTTGATCTTGAAAACCCTAGCTTCTTCTCTGCATGCGAATAATCCCAAACTTCTGAAGATGGAGTTGCCACACCTTGGCCAATAACCTACCATACAACCGAAGTGATGGATCTCTAGCAATGAATCCAGGGGGAGTGGTGCAACCCCACTCATACGAAAATGTCATATCAAATGATAGATAGGGGAAAAGAGATAAACAATCGACATTCGAGTCATCGCCCCATCTCCGGGAACAATTCCTCACCAAAGAATAGGGTTTCAGCAAAGAGATGGAGGTAGAGATGAGTACATCTCATCCAAATGAGTCTCGAGGATGGGAACTAGGAAAATGCATCCCCCAATATGATAAACCACCCATATATACTATCAAATCGACTAGGGTTGGGGAACACACCTAGTTCCTGAAAGAGCATGCCGTAATCGAAAATTTTTTGTGTATCTTGCCTTTTGAAAGGGACCTCGTGCAATAAATCAAATCTTGGTGGAACTCAAAGGGGGACTATGAAGTTGAACTTAGCTCCAAGGGGTTATTCACGATTATCCTCTACAACCTAGAGGACAAGGATCGGATCTTCGACAGTGCACCCCATTTCCACAACTCTACAAGGATCTTCCTCAGATTCTAGACGGATCGCTTCATCCAAGAGAAAGAGGATTTTACCATGGCACCAGTATGGATCCGACTTTACTTCCTACCCCAGGAATTCTAGCTTGAATAAATTATCATGGGAATAGGAAACACAGTGGGAAGGTATGAAAAAACCTCAGAGGCGAAAAAACAAAGGAAACACCTCCTATGCTCACATCTGAGTCTACTTGGATATCTCGAAGACCTTACCAGTCCCAGTAACTATAGAATACCAAGACGAGGACTGGAACCATATCATTGTTTATGAACAAATCCCCTTTCGGTTGCAGGAAATGTCATGAACCCGATCACCTCTTCTGTGACTTCCCTCTAAACATTCAAAATTCAAGAGCAGGGGAAATGAAGAAAAAGGATGGCTACACAATGGTCACAGGAAAAAAAAAAAAAACCCAGGGATCACAATCAAGAGAGTAACTAGAAGATCCCCACCAACAACTCTTTTGATATCTTAAATCATGTTCCAAACAAAGAGGAGTTGGAAAATCTGCATAAAAAAAACAACCAAGACAACAATAAGATAAAATTCAAGATACAACCTGAACCAACCACATAAAAGAACGAAGGAACATATCCTCTAGTTCAACAGAATGAGGATAAAACAGAGGGCAATGGGGACACCCTCATGCAGTTGGACAATTAGGATTTGACAGACATTGACCTAGAGAAACTTGAGGAAGCCTTCAATAAAAAGGAGTTGCAAACCATCCCAATAGAACAACTAAGAAAGGTGCACAAAGTATTCATTGATTCCACTCCATGAGCCACTTGGAAACTAGGTATATCCCCAAATACAACACCATATCTTAGGTGCACCCCACGAGAAAGAAAACGCAGAGACCAAAAATCAACACACCAACTAATCAAAGAGGTAGGAAACTATATGCTTAACTAGGGACAGATCCACTGTCTCATGGAAGGGTAGTTCTCCCCACCACCCAACTCATCATGATCGAGATCATTAATTGGAACATTAGAGGACTCAATGGAAGGTCCAAGCAAAGGACCCTTCGAGATAATATTCGTGCAGAGAATTCATACATTCTCCTTTTATAGGAAACAAAATGTGTTGGGGATGTAGCAGGGGAAATATTTTAGCGATGCAGGGAGCCTAGCCATTATATGGAACCATGCCACAGTCATAGTAGATAAAAAAAATTCCAAGGTTGGCACACTCACGGTCCACTTTGTGGCCTTACAATCCAACAAAGATGGCATGATTATAAATGCCTATGGACTGCATGATTCTACATAGGATATTCACAATAAGTACATTGTTGAGATCTATGCACTGGATAGTGGGGGTCGAATCAACATCATTGTTACACTAGAGGAAAAGACCAGAGGCACAACAATATTGGAACAAGACAATGGTAAGTTCATATCACTAATAAAACCACTGAAACTTATAGACATAGAAACTAGGAATGGAATATTTACTTGGTCCTACTGACGATTTGGACCCCATCACATCGTAAGCATATTAGACCTCTCCCTCATCTCTGAATCAATAATGTTGGAAGATCCAATGTTAGAATCCAACATTCTCCCAAAATCAGATTCAGATCACTATCCAGTCTCTCTCTGGTTACACACAGGTGAAACAACCAAGCTTAAACAATTTTGGTTTGAAATTTTTGGTCTCACCCACCTAGATTTTCAGGAACTTTCCACAACTTTGTCGAGGCAGGCAGAGATAGCCCATGGAAAATGCATGTATCAGTTCCAACAAAGGATGAAGAACTTCAAATTGCATCTAAAGAACTGGAACAAGAACATGTTTGGTAACATCTTATAGAAAAAAAAGGATATCGAGCAACGCCTAGACGACTTGCAATAGGTATTTATTTCACAAGGATAGACGAAAGATTCTACAAGATAGGAAGAAAATTGACATGAAGATCTAGAGGAGCATAAAAAACAAGAGGAGATACTATGGAGACAAAATATAGAGTATAATGGCTCAAGGAGGGAGAAAGGAACACCAAGTTCTTCCACCACTCCATGGTGCATCGGTGCTACATCAATAGAATCACCCAACTAGAATATGTCTAGGGAAACCCCATTCTGTATCATGCAAGCATAGAAGAAGAACTGGTAAATTAATACAAAGACCTCCTATCGGAACCCCTAAGGGACAAAACGATGGCTATAAGAAATATAACCAGGCACATCCCTTCCCTCATCACAAAGGAATAGAATGAAACACTGATGTGGTTGATCACATAAGAAGAAGTTGAACAAGCGATTAAAGAAATACCTCTGGGAAAAGCTTCGGGGCCGGATGGAATTACAACATATTTTTTCACTGTTGTTGGATGATTATCCAAGAAGTAGTCTGGAAAATAGTAGAGGAATCCTGAACATATGGACAATTCCTATCGACCTTCAATTCCACTTTCCTCACATTAATCCCAAACGAAGATAAGGTAACCCATCCAAAGCAGTTTTGACCCATTTCCCTCTACAATGTAATCTATAAAATCATCACAAAGTTAATATCTCTATGACTCAAACCGGTGCTGCACTTCATCATCTCCAAGTAACAATTAGACTATGTGGAGGGACACCAAATCATGGATAGTCTCATCCTTGTGCATGAGTTAATACACTCACTCAAATCAACTCGTACCCTGGGTATGCTCATCAAAATTGATCTCTCAAAATATTTTGATAGAATAAGTTGGAAAACATGTGCTCTCTTATTAGGTCTTATGGCTTTGATACATCTTGAATAGATTGGATCATGTAGCTCACTTCATCAACCTTATTCTCCATTCTAGTTGATGAAGTTCCCTCCCATCCCTTCTCCCCCACCAGAGGCATCCATCAGGGGGACCCCCTTTCCCCTTTCCTTTTTTTCATAATGGATAAAGGCATAGGCCAATACATCAATGCCTCAATCAAGGATGGTTCCTTCAAAGGCCTACCCATTCACAATCTCCAGTCTAC
>JASDQU010885105.1:6249-17895 GCA_032191745.1 Picea mariana
GATCAGTAACGATAGCTTGAGGAACACCAAACTGACCAATGAAGTGATTAAATATGAATAGTGTTGCAGTATTTCCGGTATTGTTGAATGTAGGCATCGCCTCGACCCATTTCGTAAAGTAATATATGGCTACAATAATGTATCCATGCCCCCCGGTCAAGTGAAGGTGACATGTCATGAAATCGATACCCCATTTCGCAAAAGGTCCAATGGAGACTACAGTGTGTAGAGGAGCAGGGTGTGATCATATTTTGTTGTTGTATGTTTGGCAAGCGTGGCATTTTTGGACAGCAATAATACAATCGTTGAATAAAGAAGGCCAAAAATACCTAGCTCTTAAGATCTTTTGGGCAGTAGAATACCCAAACATGTGACCACCACATGCTCCAGAATGGCAGTCATTCAAGGCTTTCTCGGCTTCATCAAAACTAAGGCATCGTTGAAAAATGGAGTCAATCCCACGACGATAAAGGGTATCGTCGAGGATAATATAATGACAGGCTTGGTAACATATTCGACAGTGTTCAGTGATAGACAAATCGGGGCCAGAAAGTCTGAGTCTGGAGATATATAATGATATCCCCATACCAAAGGTCATTAGAACTTATCAGAAAAAGGGATTCATCGAGTAATGAATCCTCTACTACATTTTCTGTCTCATAATAGGGAAGGTCGCATATCAATTTGGCAGTAACACCAAGGATTTATTGGACTTAACGCGTTCGAATTTTAAGTCAAACTCCTGGAGTATTATGATCCATTTGGAGTATTTTCCCCCTAGAAATTGGCGTGTAACAATGTGTTGCATAGGGTTGCAGTTGGAAATCACAGTAGTCTTGCGTAAAATGATATAGTGCCAGAAACGTTGAACAACTTGGACGATGGCCAATGCCAGTTTTTCAACATGTAAATACTTGTTTTTGGTACTCATGAGACTCCAACTCAAATAATAAATGACATGTTTGTCATGAGAATCATCCTCCTGAACTAGAACCATAGAAATGGTGGAGTCCGAAGCTGCGAGATATAAGAAATAATCTCGACTGTAATTGGGTGGGAAACACAGTGGGGTACAGGTTAAAGTTAGTTTTAAAGCATCAAAAGCTTTGTTGGTAGTGGTATCCCATACAAACTCAGAACCTTTCTTGAGTAGTCGAGTAAATCTAAGGGTTAACTCAGTGTAGCTTGGGATGAAATGACGTAGAAAGTTTGCCTTCCCTTGCAAACTTTGTAGCTAGCGAAGTGAGGAAGGAGGAGGGAGATTGAGAATCGCCTCGACCTTCAAAGGATCTACCTTGATCCCTTGACGTGAAACAATAAAGCCCAAAAGTCAGTCAGATTCTACACAAAAAACACATTTGTGTGGGTTTAGGCATATACAGTAAAACCAACATCAGAGGAAAACGGCTCTGAGGTGTGTTGGATGATCGACATGGTGCATGGAATGAGTTGGTAGGTCATTGAGATATGGTTGGACAATGTGCTTTATATCATGAAAGGAATAAGACATAGCATGTTGAAAAGTCGCGCCGGCATTCTTTAAACCAAAGGGTAGTTTCTGGTAGGCAAAAGTGCCCCAAGGACAAATAAAAGCGATCTTGTGTTGGTCAGAGGGTACGATATTGATTTGATTATATCCAGAGAAACCATCCATCAAAGAGAAGATTTCACTCCCATCACAATCGTCGATGATCTGGTCAATGAAGGGGGTGGGAAAGTTGTATTTAGGACAAGCTTTGTTAATATCCCTATAATCAATGCACTTGCAGATCGTACCTTGTTTCTTGTTAACCAGAACAAGATTGGAAACCCAGTCAGTTAGAGCCACAGGGTAAATAAAGCCAACTTTAAGAAGTTTCTGAACTTCAAGCTTGATAGCAGTTGCTTTATGTGGGTGGACTAGACGAAGTCGTTGTTGGACGAGTTTAGCGCCCGGGTATGTATTAATCGCATGTACAACAATGTCGGGGTCAATACCCAACATTTCTTCATAGCTCCATGCGAAGATGTCACGGACTTCTTGAAAAAGAGACTTGTAGGTGACAACTTCGTCATTGGAACACAAACCTCTGATATGCACATTTTTGACAACTCCAGGTTTAATGGATATGTCGAGGGGGATGGTGGGTGAGATATTACTTAAGTTCCCTTCATAGAACATATCATGTGGAGACTCAGGAACGGTAAAAATGATGAAAACAGTCGACGGAATCGAGATTCGTTGGTAACTCTCAATGGTGTGTTGTTCCAGGAAGAGAATGGAACGATGATGTACATCATCCCAAGGGATGTCTTCTATGGACATAACAGACATAATCATATCGTCTATAGGAAAAATGACACGGAATGGATCAGGAGATAGATCACCAAGAGAGGGGGTAGAGGGGGTTTCTGATTGAATGGCTTGATAAGCGGATTCAACCGAACTCAAAGGCATTCGGTCGCCATAGCGAAGATGATCGTTGGGGTTGGTTATTATCCACAGGTCAGAAGACGCAGGGGTTTCTCGAACAGAGGTGGAAATCATGTTGATCGAGGCAACAGACGGATGTGGAATATTGGGTGGTGGAATGGGGAAAGTACCCATCATAGAGGAATATTTAAGAAGACCCACACCGACATTCTCATATCCAGGGGGGTTTTCTCAATGAAAGGTACGTTGTTGGTATGTAGATCAGAGTTAAAGAAGGTCAATTGGTCCACCATAATTAATTTTACTTGATGTGGGAAATGTACGACATGGAAAATAGTGGACACAACTACATGCATGGAATTGATCCAGCTACGGCCAAGTAGAAGGTTGTAATCGAGAGGAGCATCAAAGACCTCAACTTCAACGTTGACCGTTTTTCCTTCTAACGTAATAGAAAATGAAGGGAGAACACCGTAAGGCTTAAACCTAGAGCCATTAAAGGCTTTGAGTGTGTTGTGTGATTCAGTTAAGGGAAGAGAGTTGATGGCTTTCCAGTAGGCAATAGACATGACACACGTCAAGGCACCCTCATCAATGATTGTTTTACAAAAGTTCTTGTCGGAGACAATTACTTGTATTTGGAATGCGAGTTGAGGGGGTAATTGTGGAATGTGATCTTCCAAGTCAAAAATTATTAAATTCGTATCCGTAGGGTCGATTCCACCAATGGCTTTCAACAGTGCCTTTAGTTGTGTAGGAAAAATCTGAAGGACTTTGAGGGTTGACATCGTGGATGGTGCTTGAGCCAGATCCTCCACAATATTGTAGTTCTAGGTAGCACACGCATGAGGATTGAAAGCAAAATTTCTGACAACACCCTTTGGGGGAGGGTGAAGAACTGTATCTAGGCTTGTTCTTTTGAGATGAAGAGGACCATTAGTAGGTGGAGCCGAGGGATATGGTTGGACCAACGAAGGAGGTATTTCGTCAACCTTTTATTTGGAGGAAGAATAATCTTTGGCTCGAGTGGTAAGTGTGACATCATTCTTCTTTGAATCACCTGTACACATTAAGACATAGGATGTAGTGGAGGGGGAGGGTTGGTTTTGAATGACCAATTGGGTCTGATGTTGAGAAGGGAAGGGTTGTGACAACACGATTGGAGTAGGCGGTTTCGGGGTCCCTTGAAGGAACTTAGTAACCTCGGCGCATCTTGGACAATCCTTAGTGTAGTGATCATAACCACAGATAAGACAAGGGTATTAAGGTTTGCACTTATCCTTATCATCAACAGGTTTTGTTTTGGTCTTCTCATATTGCGGATTATTTTTATCCTCCTTATTCTTACCCTTCCCTTTTTTGGATTTATTCTTTCCGGCATGGGTTGTTATCACCAAAATTTTGTCCGCATATGGTTACAAGAATCCAACATCGTCAAACAGTTACGAGGTCACCCATGGAACAAAATTACCACAAAATCATTTCCAAAAGGTCCAAAACTATACAACCAGTGATAAAATTAAAGTGTGTTATGACTACACAGGGCACGCGCGCACATGCACGATCCAGAAACACAGGAAAAGCGCACATGCACACGACGCGCGACTGTGGTCGCTAAAAGCCGCTCACATCTAAGAACAGCACATTTATGAGATTGGTCGGCCTCCCACCCACTTCTGGTTCAGCTTCCAAGTTGATTTGACACCCAAATCTGAACTGAATCCGACTGGGTGGCTGGTCAAAGACCTAAAAATGCCCTAATTAGCCTCTTTTCACACTACAAGTTGGTTGCACAATACCTCAAAGAGGTGCTATAAAACAAGGCCATGGGTGCACTTCATTTTCAAGGAATTCAATAGCAATGTTATGGTGCTACTATTCTCTTGAGGAATCCTCTATTCTCATCAAGAGTATACTAGCACCATTACATTGGGAAATCCATCTCACCTCTTGAGTGGATTAGCTTGGAATTCTTTCACCATTTCATTCCAAGTGGTAAGAAGAGATTATTTGTGGGTGTCCAAGAGCCCTCCCTTGGAGGAAGAAGGGACTCATAGTCCTCTTTCTTCTTGGTGTTTTCTTTTACTGATATAAACCTTGCCATTGGTGACATGAGTCTTATTGGTTTTTTGTTCTTATGTCCTTATGCTCAATAGTTTAGTTGTTCTTTTATTTCTTAGTTTAATTCTTAGTTGTTCTTTTATCTTTCTTTCTCTAACCCTTTTCCTTTATAGTTGTCTTGCTTAGCTAACCCAACTAGGCTTGTAAGCACCTTTTTTTTGCTCATCTAGGTGGTAAAAGAGGCGCAATAGATTGGCGACTCCACTAGGGATAGCTATCATTTCCTACCCCATTTGGGTTTTTATAGCTCTTCTTTTGGTTTATTTAACCTGCAGGTGCATTAACCGGCCCAAGTCGACCTGCAAAACATCCAATTCCAAGTTGAATTGAGAGAATTCCATCCGGAATTTTCTTCACGGTCGTGTGTCTGTTATGTGCGGGTTTATTGGCCCATAGTCGCACATCATGTGCATGTGTGCCAAAATCACAGTGTTGTTCTGCACACCTACACCCAAAATCTCGTTTTGGTCTACGCATAGGTGCTAAGTGCACCTCTGTCTACACTGAGACACGTGCACCTATGTAGAAAAATACACATTGTAAAGTTTTTTGTGATTTGAGGAAGGCCCCTAGCCTTCTTAAAAGTGATTTCATGCATGTTGTGAGCTGCACCACACTTAGTTCCCTCTTCATATAAAGGGATTAGTCAAAACACATAGGCACTTAGGGGGTTTAAAATCATTATTTCCTCTTTTTCTTTCATTTTTCCACATGGATGGCTTTCTTTGACTAAAAGTATAAGTTGGAATCATTTGTAATCACATAAAACTTGCATTGGGACTAGAAGTTGGATAACAATTGCTTAGTATGCTCTTCTCTCGCGCTTCCAAGTGACCTTGTGAATCAAAAAATGATTGTAGGACAATTTCATCTCCCTTAAAAGGACTAAAACCTTAAGGACAGGACAACAGCCCCTCCCAGGACTCCTCTTAGTTTATTTTTCAAACAAATCTTAAGATTGTAACGGGCCCATACATGCCCACATGCTACAAAGATAGGATAGTGTTGAAATTTACTTTCTTAGATTAAATCACTAGGGAAGTTTAAAGGTTTTGTAAGGGCCCAGACATGCCCACATGATCACAATCTAGGATAGTTTCAAATCTTTTCTTAGACTAGATCACAATAGGGAGTTAAAGGAATAGTAAACGACCCACATGTCCACATGCTAGTCTCCTAGAGACTTTTGAATTACGCAAGGTTGTACCAAAGGCATTTAGTTAATTAGGTAATCAACACTTGTAAGGACCAAGCGAAGTCCACATGCAGCAAGGTGACACCTAATTCTTTAAAACATTGGCACACTTTCACTCATTCACACACAAAAGTCACTTATCAGTCACATAGTTTTCTTCTCGAAACGTGGAGGTCAAAGTAAGTTTCCTCCAAAGAGATTCTGAAACACCCCACCCTTTTCTTATGAAACTATCCACTCCCATTTAATTTCAACGAGGTTGGTTCACACCCCCAATCTCTCAAACAACCACATCTAAAAAATTTCTAAAAACTCACTAAGTTTTCCTCCACAGAAGGTGCCAAAAGAAATTTTTTAGTCTAGGTGGTATTTCAGGGATAGGCATCCAAATAACTCCCCGTTATCTGGTTCTCACATTGTCAAAACAATAGAAGTTATAAAATAGGGAACTGAAAATCCTCCAAGTCAGGTGTTCCTAACACCATAAGGCAGGGAGATAYCCATRAAGGGTTKAAGGTCGAGGTCCATTTGTTCTATGTGTCCCCCCTTGAGGCACCCACCTCTTGGACGGGATCCATCTCGTGACCCATTTCTTAGGCCAAAAATCTAAATGTCGCACTTTGACCAAGGTACCTAGTGACCAAATTTTAGGACATMTACCCAGGTGGAAATTGTAGGYTGTAATTGCACCTTGATCGAATTTTGTGTGGCTATTGAGAAATATCACYAGCTCTTTCGGTATATGCCCCAATTACCCCTCATTATAGTTGATTATTTCATCCTTCACTAGTTTCTCTTTTGGTGACTTCAGACCCCAYTGTTGTGTACTATTGGAAGGTCCAGTGCTATTTGAGAGGATGGRCGTTACGTCTTTTAGGACACGACCATTTTTTTTCTTTGATTCCCCACGTGGACAAAACCCACTTCTCCACATATATGCTTCTTTTTCAAAAAACACTTTATGTATGATGCACTTCTGATTACATTTTTTATCTAGATATATATCGTGTAAAGTTCAAAAATTGCAACAAAGGCTCTTGTTTATTTATTACTCTCACCACAATTTGCACACATCCACTCAGCTAGTCAGACATCATAGGGGACCCACAGAACCCCCATCGTTCCAGACGCTTGCTAAACCTCCCTCCTATTCTAGGGGGAGTTACTAGTCTTGCCAACTCATCGGCACCACCTTCACACACTCCAATGAGTGCCACTATCTTAGGATCATCTTTGCTTGGTTCCACATTACTTGGGTCCACTTCCCAAGTCCCTCTGTCCACTCGCTCTCCTTTACACAGAAGAGGGGGGACAACTTCCTCTCAAGGAGGAAGTACCAACCCACCTATCCCCCCTCAAGGGTCAGGTTCACAGAATACTCACACCATGGCTGGAACTAATCCTTCACCAACACTAAAGATGCCATATTTGGCCTCTCTCAACA
Source organism: Picea mariana (assembly GCA_032191745.1). NCBI lineage: Eukaryota > Viridiplantae > Streptophyta > Pinopsida > Pinales > Pinaceae > Picea > Picea mariana. Next base: position 13,423 of record JASDQU010885105.1, read on the forward strand.
TACCATATCTAAGCATACTCACAAATGATCATATATTGCATGACCCCACATGGCCTGCAATGCCTACCAAACTACCTTCAGACATCCCCAAGTTTGTAGGAAAGACAGGAGATGACCCTGCCAACCATGTCATGACTTTCCACTTATGGTGCTCTTCCAATAGCATTATGGATGATTCCATCCGACTACGATTATTTCAACACATGCTCACTGGCCCATCAGCCAAATGGTATGTAGACGAAAAATTGGGGTCCAATGCAACTTTTGAGTCCTTAGCCAAAGCATTTTTTACCTTCTTCCAATTACCAATCTTCCACGAAAATGGTCTTGAACTACTCTCTAATTTCAAACAAACCTCATCCACACACATCGTTGATCACATTCATGAGTGGCGTAGACGATGTAGTTTGTGCAAAGTCGAAACCACCAAACAATAGTGTCTTGACTGGTTTCTCAGATCACTTTTCTCTCTCCTTGGTAAATATGTAGCTTCCACCTTCCCTCAATCAGAATAAGAAGCCATCAGTAAGGTTGAACAATACGACCTCATCTATTCACAATCAGGGTACCATGCACCATAGTCCACAACCCCAACAACCACCAATGTATGGCACACCCCAATATCCACCGGCATATGGGGGAACCTCTTATTACCCCCCACCCCCTTATCAACAACCATACCCTATTGTTATTCCTCCACCCATTAGTGGGCCACCGCCGGCACCCCCAATACACCCACCTATGCAAACAAGTTTTGGTACTCCCTCTACCTCAGCTTATACTCTAAGTACTAGCAAAAGTGTCACGCCTTCATATGTACCTTACGGATCACAACTCTCACAGAATCCATACTTTCCATTCCCTGGTCCTCCACATCCCATGGCACCCCCACACCCGCACGCTGGGGTGAATTTTGTTCAACCCTCTCCCGTTCAGCAATATCAAAATTTTGAATAGCTGAATACGGAAAATCTGACCCTTTCATCGAATAATGCCAAAAAGAAAGGAAAAAATAGGAACAATAACAACCCAGGTCAGGGTGAGAATCACCCCAAACAAAACCAACCTACTGGGGGCAACCAGAATCATGGAAATCAAAATCCCCAGGGGGGAAATAACAACAGGCGTCAAAGGAGAAATAACAATAATATTAGAACCACCTTCCCTTGTGCCCTTTCGATGATTTCGGTCATTATACTCATCATTTCCCCCAAATCGTTGATTTTAAATGGATGAAAGACTCAGGAAGTGCACCACATCCTCCAGCACCACCTGCCCCTCAATAGGCCCCACAACAATACATGCAACAACCACCCCCAATCATGGTACAAAACACCATTCCACACCAGGGTGTGATGAACACCCAACAGGATATGCAGCCTGCCCCACCACAGTCGGGGCAGTATCTCAATCCAAACAATCCCACAGATCGTACTATCCTCCTCACCAGTGAGGAAGAAATCCTTCTGCAAACATGTAGTCGTCAATACTATGCACCCGTTGAGTCTCCTCCGATTCCCCCAGAAACAATCCCAACACCAACGGGACCCCCTTTGGTGATTCCTCGCCCTAAAACCAAAACACATCTTCGCATCCCTCGCATCCCATTGCACATGAATGTCCACAACCCACAGGCTAGGGCAGCTCATAATTACAGTTTTGTCGATGACTTAGCACAATCCTCGACTGCCATGTCAGTCTTATAAGTCCTTCAAACTTTTCCCACTCAACGGAAATCATTACTTTCTGCCTTGGGGGCAGTCGACCCCGCGGATACTCAACTCATCACATTTGATCTCGACAGTGGAGAGCCTTGTCTTCCCGCTCTAATCGCTTTTCAAATCCCAGTAAAAATTTGAAACATTACAGTTCATCGGTGCATCATCGATGAAGGTGCATCCACATGCATTATGTCCAAGTCTATATGGCAGAAACTTGGTTCCCCCAAACTCATACCATCTGCCATTACCTTAAGAGCTTATGACGGACGACCATCCTCTCCTGAAGGACTCTTTCAAAATGTCCCTGTAGAACTCGGGGGAAAGACCATTCTCATCGACATTGAAGTTATCGATGCCCCACTTGATTACAATATCTTGTTCGGTCGTAGCTACATGTACGCTATGAAGGCAGTTGCCTCTTCCGTSTTTCGAACCATGTTGTTCCCCCATAACGGGAAGATCATTACCATTGACCAGGTTTCACATTATGAACCCAACCCTTCTTCCAACATCGATAACATTCTCCCTCTCATCCACACTAGTCATGAAGCATACCCCCTCATCGAAATGGGTCCTGGGATTTTCAAATACCCATCATTGTTAGGAACTTACCATGGCGCACCATCGCTCCTTCATCCTTCCAATCAAGTATGTGTTGTATCCTCCAATGGAACTGACATAGAGGATACCCTTCCTCCTAATGAGGCTTCTATCATATCTGACATCCCACTAGTCACAAAGCTACCCCCTCATGAGCCTCCTGTGAACTCGTTGACTCCACCAGTTCACGATTTCACCTCTCCCCAAGGCCATATCCCAGTTTGGGAGACAATTCCCCAAGCCATTACTCAAATCCCCTTCTTCTACCCTCCACCTGGTGTACAAGCTTTCCAAGTAGTTGCAATGCTTACCCTCCCTAATATGGTGTTAGCAATTCCAGTTTGGTATTTACATCCACCAGAGATGGTCCCTCAGCCATCCCTCCCCCCCCCAAACTTAAGGAATTCCAATGGCGATTCCCATACTCACTCACACCATACCCTCTACACCCCCACTCACTAATCTCCCTGCCATAGTTGGGTGCAGGTGAAAGAAGAAGGAGCCCACAGCTCCACTTCCCCCACACATCCAACCTCCTTGCGCGCTATGTGAGAAAGACGAACACCCAACCAAAAAATGTCCATCTCTACCTGAGTTACGTAACCTGATTCCACTCAATCAAACACCATCAACGCTCGCCACTGTAGCAAGTACTGTCACTACCACCCCTCCCTCAAGTAGAAAAGGGTTGTGAACCAAATTTGATTGCGCTATATGTTCAGAATATGGCCATTATATACACCATTTCCCGACCCTACCTCACTTCTGTCAGACATTAGTTGTAGTACACCAAAGCTTACAGAACAAACCCAATCCAGCTACATCATCCCTAACAAACATCACTGAAATCCATTATGTCACAACTTCAGTCAATGAAAGTATGAGATGCCCTTGCTCTCTATGTGAATCCTTAGATCATTTTACATATCAATGTCCTATTATCATTGAATATAGGAAATGCCAAATGACCTTGATTCAAACCCCTGCACCCCCTACAGAATCGATGGTTGACCTTACCTCATCACTAGAGATTCTTCATATCATTTCTCCTAAACCAGAGGCACTCCCTACCCCTCGGTGGTTCTTGGATGACTTATCTGAGGATTTTCCCCCAAATCCCCCCAATTCTCCCATTCATTTCCCTACAGAAATTTTACATCCAACTACCACTGGTACTCCTCAGTACTTCGATATTTGGTTTATGTCGAGCGAACCATCGCAACCTCATTGTGTTGTCCACCCTGCTTCTCCATCACCCGAGGACAACCACACAACGAAAGTCATCGATATCACTCTATTAGACCCCTTTTATTCCCGCTAATTCCACTGTGACAAGGATATACTCAAAGAATTAAACACCCCCGACTACCCATGGGATGTGCTACACCATAGAGCACTATTTTTTCCACAAGACGCCTTCACACTTCCTAACCAACACCCCATATACACAGTCAAAGCCAAGGATTTTATCCCATCAGGGCATATCGACTGGTTCAATAACCCCATTCCTGCCCTTGATGCTTTTGAAGAAGGCAACATGGCCAACATTCCCCCAACCATCAAAATCAATATTTCCATCAAAGATGGAGTCGTCGAGGAAATCACCATTGGCACCGCATGCACTCTTGAAGAAATCATAGCCTATAAATCCCTCTTCCAAGAATATCGAGATATTTTTGCCTGGTCATACACAGAGATGCCTGGCCTTGATCCCTCTACTGTCGAACATTGCATCGACACCTGGCCTGACACTACACCAGTTTGTCAAAAACAGCGACCGCTACACCCATCCAAAGCAGTGACCATCAAATCTGAGATTGACAAAGTACATGCGGCTAGGTTCATCTACCCCATCGCCTATACATCATGGGTTTCCAACCCTGTACCCATTAACAAAAAACAGGGCACTATCCGCATGTACACGGACTTTCGCGATCTCAATCATGCATGTCCCAAAGAAAACTTTCCAATGACTTTCAATCGATCAAATTATCAACGATTGTGCTGGCCACAAGGCTCTATCCTTCATGGATGGTTTCTCTAGTTATAAGCAAATCCAAATCCATCCACCAGATCAATACAAAACCGCATTCACCACCCCTTGGGGTACTTTCGTATATTGTGTCATGCCTTTTGGCCTAAAGAATGCTGG
>JASDQU010885106.1:10135-24277 GCA_032191745.1 Picea mariana
GTGCAATACTCCAGTCAGTTGGATTAATCCCGTAAATAGAGTTACTATTGGACCCGACATGTTGAAAGAAATGGAACAACAAGTGATTCAGATAAAACAAAATCTAAAGGTCGCTCAGAACCGACAGGAAAGTTACGTTGACCAAAAGAGAACTCCAAGAGAGTTCAAGGCGAAAGACCACATATACCTCAGAGTTAGGCCCAGGAAGAGTTCCCTGAATATGGGAGCATGTGCCAAGTTGGCACCTCGATATTTTGGACCCTTTGAAGTTCTAGATAGAGTGGGACCTATAGCCCATAGGCTAGCACTTCCTCCCATAGTAAAAGCACATAATGTTTTCCATGTTTCATTATTGAAGAAATATGTACATGATTCTAATCATATAATCGAATGGTCTGTGATCCAGGTGGAACCGGAGGGAGAATTCCTATCAGAACCTCAATGCATACTGGATAGAAAGGAAACTTTGCTCAGGAACCGAACCATTGCACAGGTCAAGGTGCAGTGGAAACATTTTGGCCCAGATGAGGCTACATGGCAAATGGAAGATGCCATGAAACGGGCATATCCGATTTTGTTTACTTCTGTACTTACACATTCTATTGATAGATAGAACATCGAGGATGATGTTCCTTTAAGGGGGAGGGAATTGTAACACCATGTTTCCCCCAGTCTGTAAAAATAACTATATTGGCCAAGAACTATGGCAAACTCCAAGATGTGAATGTGTGAATTGACGGACCCTGTATAAAAGGGTCGATGAATGTAAGTGATATGTGAATATGTGTTGCATGATTGCTGGGACGGGGATGTGTTGAAAAAGAGACCACGATGGTTGATGAAAGGTGGTGGAAGGCACATGGTAATGGTGGCGTTAGCTTCCACCGAACCAATACCGTATTGGTCTTTACTGGCTCAAAGACCAATGCTGCTCTTTGGCCCTGGAATGAATTACTCGCCAGGATGGTAGGTGGGGAGGCTCCTCATGATTTAATGAGGGGATGGGGGTGAACCACCCATCCATAGAATCCCTCAGACCTGACCACTGCGAGGGAATTCGCGCCACATGCGACCTTGCAGGACAAAGTAAGAAAGGAAGCGTGGGGAGAGGGAGAGCGCAACAGGAATCATAGAAGGAGAACCAGAGGAACTCCGAAAAATGCAGCGAGTCTTGAGCAGAGGAGAAGGAGAGTAACCTTCATCCTTGACTTCCGACGAGCGGGAAGTAGGAGACTGAGTCTCAAAGCCTGGTGGTTTAGCTTGGTGGTGGCTAGTGGTAAATCCATTGGGAATCGTTGAGCCTACCGTTGGGTGGAAACGAGCACCCCTCTCAGCAGTCGTGCCACACTTGGTGTTCTTTCTGATAAGTGTTTACATCTCGTATCTTGAATTGAATATAATGGATGCATGCTCATGTTTGTACACTTATAAATGATTGATTTCTGTATAGAAGTGTTTGCCTGATGTTTTGATCAGAAACAATGAATGCATGCTTATACTTATATGACTATAATCGGTTTACGTATAGAATGAATAAGTTCAGATTACGAGCCCATTCCCTGGAGAGTTGTCCTATGTACTTGAATCATGCTATTCCCTGGTTTGATTTCCCAAAGGAACCTCCTTTTGGGAAGTTCCATCATATTCCAGAGCCGGAGTGAGTTCCTTAAAAGGACTATCATTTTAAGTAAATATTTAATCTTACCTCACCCCTGTCATAGAGTTCATAGCTCGATAATTTAAGAAGGCCTTTCAGTCAGGTCACCAAGCCTGGTGATAATTACCCAAGAATCCGTTGAAGGATTTTATGGCCTAAGTTTGGAGACCTTGCACCAGAAAGAATGGTTCCCTCAGGTTTTCGGTGTTTCGGCAACCGGGAAACCCAAGGGTAAGTTTCCTTGTACTCGCTAGTCACGAAATCCTGATATGTGAAACCCCAAAATGGTCTAGTGTGGATAAGTTTTGGTGTTTCGGTGTTTCAGCAATCGGGAAACCCAAGGGTAAGTTTCCTTGTACTCGCCAGTTGCGAAATCCCGATGTGTGAAACCCCGAAATGGTTGTGCGTGGATAAGTTTTGGTGTTTCGGTGTTTTGGCAACCAGGAAACCCAAGGGTAAGCTTCCTTGTACTCGCCAGTCGTGAAATCCCGATGTGTGAAACCCCAAAATGGTCGAGCGTGGATAAGTTTTGGTGTTTCGGTGTTTTAGCAACCGGGAAACCCAAGGGTAAGTTTCCTTGTACTCGCCAATCGCGAAATCTCGATATGTGAAACCCCGAAATGGTCTAGTGTGGATAAGTTTTGGTGTTTCGGTGTTTCAGCAACTGAGAAACCCAAGGGTAAGTTTTCTTGTACTCGCTAGTCGCGAAATCCCGATGTGTGAAACCCCAAATTGGTCTAGCATGGATAAGTTTTGGTGTTTCAGTGTTTCAGCAACTGGGAAACCCAAGGGTAAGTTTCCTTGTACTCGCTAGTCGTGAAATCCCGATATGTGAAACCCCGAAATGGTCTAGCGTGGATAAGTTTTGGTGTTTCGGTGTTTCGGCAACCGGGAAACCCAAGGGTAAGTTTCCTTGTACTCGTTAGTCGCAAAATCCCGATATGTGAAACCCCGAAATGGTCTAGCGTGGATAAGTTTTGGTGTTTCGGTGTTTTGGCAACCGGGAAACCCAAGGGTAAGTTTCCTTGTACTCGCCAGTCGCGAAATCCCGATGTGTGAAACCCCGAAATGGTCGAGCGTTGATAAGTTTTGGTGTTTCGATGTTTCGACAACCGGGAAACCCAAGGGTCAGTTTCTTTGTATTCACCAGTTTCGAAATCCCAATATGAGAAACCCCGAAATGATAGAGCATGAATAGATTTTGATGTTTCGATGTTTCGGCACTCGGGAATCCCAAGGGTCAGATTCCTTGTATTTGCCAAACGCAAAATCCTGATATGAGCAACCCCGAAATGGTATAGCGTGGTTAGAGTTTGGTGTTTCGGTGTTTCAGCACCCGGGATACCCAAGGGAAAGTCTACTTGTACTCGCCAGTCATGAAATCCCGATTTGTGAAACTCCGAAATGAGCTTGGTGGATATAAGGATTTCGGTGTTTCAACACCCGAAAAATCAAAGGGTATGAACCCCTCGTCTTCATATATTGAAAATTCTCGGTATGTGAAACCTTGCAAGGTAGAGTTCTAGGATTTAATCTGAGTCATTGATAAATTCAATGAGTTGTTAGATCCTTTTCGTCTTTCGGCACTTCGAAAGACAGAGAGTAGGGGAACGCTTGCGTCGTGATTCCCCAAATCATGAAAGCTGGAATCCCCTCTCTGGTAAGGCCTGTGGTCATAGACAATGATCACATGGGGAAGGATAAAGGAAGGGAGGGTCTACACCAGGTCCCATAGGAATTTGGGGATTCTGTTCCTCAAAGAAGAGAAGAAAAAGACGAAAATTATTAGTTCCCATAGTGGGTGTGTTATAGTTATATACTTAGTCGCGAATCTATGATTTCAGGTTCCAACGTTGGTGTGTTAACATATATTCATCTCCATCTATATCCTCGCATGGAGAATTGGACTTCCCACTGTTCCTTTTCATACTTAGTGAATTTTATGCCTGCGGTTGCCGAGTTGGCGCAATTCAACTCTGTTGCTTCTTGTTTCGTCATCTACATCTACCACTCAAAATTTCCGTGATCTACAATTCCACTACAAACTTCTCCATCCTTATTCCCTTTTTTTCTTCCCGTGTATTATGGGACTATAAAATATGGACATGATATTTTATATCACATGTATGGATTTTTCATTCCATACCTAGCGACATTTTGGATCGTGGGTTCTCGGGCGGGTGGGCTCAAAATTGGGCCTCCATTGTTCTGTGCCCTACAAATAGCACCCATAATTTCACGATATGCAAATTGAGAAGTGGACCTGTAGACTGGCGGACTCAACATTGCACTTCTATTGTTTTGTGTCCTCCAAACAGCGCTCCCAGTTTCGCGATATAGAAATTGACACACATAATGCAGGGCTGTCGGGGTGGAGATTGTCATTGTTTACGAATGCTAATCCCTATGAAGTATCTAACAATATCTAAAAAATTGTTTTGAATACTAAATTAGCTCTTAGTAGTGACAAGTTACAGTTTACACATTCAAATGTTTGGAGCGATACAATTAGAACGCCAGGGCCTTGCGTCTTCTGCAAACACCTTCACAGCCTGTTTTGGATCCTCCTCTTGCCGGGTTCACGAAATGTGCAACCCTAGCGTTGGCAGATTGACATATCTTTATCTCCATCTATATAATCACATGACGAATCCGACCGACCGTTGTTTCTTTCCATACTTGACCAATTTTATGTCCACGGTTGCCGAGTTGGTGCCAATTTCATCTCCATCTATATCCTCTCATGGAAAATTGGATCGCCCGATGTTCCTTTTCATACATAGTGAATTTTATGCCCGCAGTTGCCGAGTTGGCGCAATTGAACTCTGTTCCATTTTGTTCCATTTTGTTCCATTCTATACATCTTCCACTCAAAATTTGTGCAATCCCAATTGTTTTGTACCTCTATGTCCAGTTGTCACTACTAAGAGCTAATTCAGTATTCAAAATAATTTTTTAGATACTGTTAGATACAATTAGAACGTTGCGGCCTCGCGTCTTCTGCAGACACCTTCGCAACCTGTTTTGGATCCTCCTCTTGTTGGGTTCACAAAATGTGCAACCCCGGCGTTGGCAGGTTGACATATCTTTATCTCCATCTATATAATCTCACGACGAATCCGACTGACCACTGTTTCTTTCCATACTTGGCCAATTTTATGTCCATTGTTGTCGGGTTTCCACCAATTTCATCTCCATCTATATCCTCGCATGGCAAATTGGACCGCCCGATGTTCCTTTTCATACTTAGTGAATTTTATGCCCGCATTTGCCGAGTTGGCGCAATTGAACTCTATTCCTTTTTGTTCTGTTATATACATATTCCACTCAAAATTTGTGCAATCCCAACTGTTTCGTACCTCTGTGTCCAGTTGTCACTACTAAGAGCTAATTTAGTATTCAAAATGTATTTTTAGATACTGTTAGATACTTCATAAGGATTACCATCCATAAACAATGGCAATCTCCACCCCGCCAACTCTGCATTCCATGTGTCAATTTCTATATCGCGAAACTGGGAGTGTTGTTTAGAGGACACAGAACAATAGAAATGCAATGTTGAGTCCGCTAGTCCGCAGGTCCGCTTGTCAATTTGTATATCGCGGAGTTATGGGTGCTATTTGTATGGAGGCCCAATTTTGAGCCCGCTCGCCCGAGAACCCGCGATCCAAAATGTCACAATATACAAATTGACTACCGGATTCCGACATCGTCTGCTCTTCCATGTTACAGATTACGCATTCAAATGTTCGGAGTGATACAATTAGAACATCGGGGCCTCACATCTTCTGTAGACACCTTCGCAACCTGTTTTGGATCCTCCTATTGTCGGGTTCACGAAATGTGCAACCCCAATGTTGGCGAGTTGACATATCTTTATCTCCATCTATATAATCACACGACGAATCCGACCGACCGTTGTTGCTTTCCAAACTTGGCCAATTTTATGTCCACGATTGTCGGGTTGGCACCAATTTCATCTCCATCTATATCCTCGCATGGCGAATTGGACCGAACGCCCGCTGTTCCTTTTCATACTTAGTGAATTTTATTCCCGCAGTTTTCGAGTTGGCACAATTGAACTCTCTTCCTTTATGTTCCGTTATATACATCTTCCACTCAAAATTTGTGCAATCCCAATTGTTTCGTACCTCTGTCTCTAGTTGTCACTACTAAGAGCTAATTTAGTATTCAAAATAATTTTTTAGATACTGTTAGATACTTCATAGGGATTAACATCCGTAAACAATGGCAATCTCCACCCTGCTAGCCTTGCATTCCATGTGTCAATTTCTATATCGCGAAACTGGGAGCATTGTTTAGAGGACACAAAATAATAGAAGTGCAATGTTGAGTCCGCCAGTCCACAGGTCCGCTTGTCAATTTGTATATCACGGAATTCTAGGTGCTATTTGTAGGGAATGGAACAATGGAGGCCCAATTTTGAGCCCGCCCGCCCGAGAACCCACGATCCAAAATGTCGCTAGGTATGGAATGTGGAATCCGTACATGCTCTATAAAATATCATGTCCATATTTTATAGTCCCATAATACACGGGAAGAAAATAAGGGAAAAAGGACGGAGAAGTTCGCAGTGGAATTGTAGATCACATAAATTTTGAGTGGTACATGTAGGTGACAGAACAAGAAGAAGAAGACTTGAATTGCAGCAACTCAGCAACCGCGGGCATCAAATTCACTAAGTATGAAAAGGAACAACGGGCGGTCCAATTCGCCATGCGAGGATATAGATGGAGATGAAGATATGTCAACACGCCAACGTTGGAACCCGTGATCATAGAAACATGAATAAGTATATAACTAGAATACTGAATACAAATTGACTACTGAATTCCAACATCGTTCGCTCTTTTGTGTTACAGATTATGCATTGAAATGTTCGGAGCAATACAATTAGAATGTCAGGGCCTTGCGTCTTTTGCAAACACCTTCGCAGCCTGTTTTGGATCCTCCTGTTGTCGGGTTCATGAAATGTGCAACCCCAACGTTGGCCGGTTGACATATCTTTATCTCCATCTATATAATCACACGACGAATCCGACCGACCGCTGTTGCTTTCCATACTTGGCCAATTTTATGTCCACGGTTGTCGGGTTGGCGCCAATTTCATCTCCATCTATATCCTCGCATGGCGAATTGGACCACCCGCTATTCCTTTTCATACTTAGTGAATTTTATGCCTGCAGTTGCCGAGTTGGTGCAATTGAACTCTGTTCCTTTTTGTTCTGTTATATACATCTTCCACTCAAAATTTTTGTTATCTACAATTCCACTACTAACTACTGCGTCCTTTTTCCCTTTTTTTCTTCCTGTGTATTATGAGACTATAAAGTATGGACATGATATCTTATAGAGAATGTATAGATTCCACATTCTATACCTAGCGACATTTCGTATGGCGGGTTCTCAGGTGGGCGGGCTCAAAATTGGGCCTCCATTGTTGCGTGTCTTACAAATAACATCCAGAATTTCGCGATATAGAAATTGACAAGCTGACCTGCGGACTGGTTGACTCAACATTGCACTTCTATTGTTTTGTGTCCTCCTATAAATGCTTTGAGTTCCGCGATATACAAATTGACACAAGGAATGCAGGGCTGGCGGGGTGGACATTGCTATTCTTTACGGATGCTAATCCCTATGAAGTATCTAAAAAAATAATTTCAATACTAAATTAGCTCTTAGTAGTGACAACTGGACACAAAGGTACAAAACAGGTGGCATCGCACCCTGCGTAATATACAAATTGACTACCGGATTTTGACATCGTCCACTCTTCACTCTACCACGGCTCACAAATATTTCAAAGTATCTCTTCCTGCCTTCCATCCCCACTAACTTCTTGTCCTTCCGTCTGTCCTACCATACCCTCTTCGTTGTTACGCGCATTGCACTCAAAAAGTTATGATACATACAATTTGACCCTCGCGCCCTCACCTTCAATGGTTGTACCTTGCAACCCTATTTTGTAGCTGTTTTTTTCTTGTGCCCACGACCTTCTTACTTTCTTACTATGCAATTAGAAACCTTTCATGCTAACAACTGACCATGCAAGAAATGTCAACATTTTCATTAATGGGTGAAACGCTCGAGGAGATATCCCATTATTACAGATTAAACTAAGATGTGCAGAGAGTTATTTTGTCCCTTTCGATTGTTCATCTCAAACATGCGTCATCGTGTTGGGCCGCTCAATAAATCTACAATGATTAATCGTTGATTGCAATATCTGCCATGTTCACATTTTTTATGTATTCAATTACTAGTTTTTAATGTTAACAACACATCATGCAACAGTTGTCCAAATTGTCATTAATCAATGAAAGTCTCAAGGACATCTCCCATTCACATGCTTTGGACCAAAATTTGCGCAGGGTTATATGATCCATTCCAACTTTTCATTTCATTCATCGTTTGGAGTAAACAAATGTTCTTGTAGACTTATGGAAGCAAGTCGACAGTAGTTTTGTGGAGATACAGTAAATATGTTCGCACAGGAGGACCAAAACTTCCATTGGTCTAGGGCATACTTTTACTATTCATCCCATTCCACCCAAAACGAAGCGATTTGGACCTCTGGAATCGCTCGTGCAGGCTGCGTCCCTGAGGCTTTTTACTGTAAGGAGGTGGTCTCTTGGTGCACCGAAAAATATATTCTAGGCCAAAGAATTATTCCACTGTGCGACCATTCTCCTATTTTTTTGTCACCTCAGGTCTTTCGAGAGATGTTAAAATTGTTGAAGCCAACATTGACGTTCAGAGGACAAGACTGCAACCAGTTTCTAGAAAAACATGATAACGGGATGGACATCTTAGCCGACTTCCTTGAAGACTCGACAACATTTCCTAAAGATATCACAAGGTTGCAGGTAAGTTCCTTTAGAAATCCATTCTAGGAAATTGCTTGGTTGTTTACAAGAATAACAGGACAGGCATCCACGATAAGCATTTCCCATATAATTATTTATATTTTGTATTTCACAGTCAAGGAACAATACATTTTCGATTGGGGGAAGCTAATTTCCATTGAGCTATGTTCCCAGTTGTCACGATTCAAAGAATGGAATAAATTTTATATGCCATCCTACTTAATTTTCGCAATTGTGCATTGTTGCTCGTTTCCAAAACTTTCTCTTTCCAATAAAATAAATTGTGGATTCGACCCAATAACATTCCAGTACGAGGCCCTGTGGAGGCACAAGGCCTCCCATTGTTTTTATGAATTTTTTAATGGCTTTGTCTCAATTTTCAAAGATTTATTGTTAGGCAACGATGCTCTGCGGATGTCTGGCCACGCAACCAAGTTTTTGAACAGGAAGGGCACACTTAAGCAAGAGGAAAATCATAGTGTCCTCATGGTCTTTGGCTCTAAGGAAAATCTTGCCTTCCTTCCATGCCACATCACATAATAGATGTTTATTGCAGAAATTGCAAGGCAATACAACCATTGGTTGCATTTTTTCCATGACAAGAAAAAAAAACCAGTTCATTCCTCTGCCCTGGAAAGTCGAAGACTTCGTGTGCAGAAACATCAACAAGATTGACAAGTTTTCCACCCATTTCAAGAAATTGAACCTAACGTATGATGAAAGGTTAAAAGGGTTCGACCCTAATGGAATTTTCTGAGAACATTTACTGGTTGTTGGCTTTAACACCTCTTTTATCCATAGACACCTAACCCAAGACAGGGACAGTGTCGACAACAATCTTGCTTCTGCCGATTGCGACGTAGAGACATTGCAAAGCGCGACTGAATTGTACAGAGAACATGGAAAAGTATCCAGTGAGAAGAGTACACAGTCCCCCACCAGCACTCCCAAGAGCATGACATCATGGAGCATCGCTTTGACGGTCCACCCCAGTAAGAAAGCAACCTAGAAATCTTCGAATGAAGGAGGAGATAAGAACCCTCCTTGCATAAATATTGATAATTCTCACAAAATTCCACTAGCGAAGAAGAGAAAAAAAAATGCAGGGCAGGCGGAGGAACCCGAAATTGAAAGTGGAAAACTGCAACTTGAAATTGAAACTGAGCACATGCAAAAAATTAGGTCATCCGCAGTGGAAATATCTGAGACCAACTTTTTTGACATAGATGAATCCTTCGTAATCTAGAGCACTATTTTTGACAGCCAATCTAAAAGTATGGTCATTGAAAAGAAAGATGTAACAAACAGGAAAGAACAATCTCACACAAAGATTAACTTTAGGGAAATGCGGTCGTCCCAAATCTCCTCATTTCACCAGGTAACCGGTGAAATTCTTTGTGATTCCATTGGAGGAATTGAGACGGAAAATGCCAATCTGAAAGATCGCCTCAATGAATATGAGCAGGCTTTCATTGTAACCCCAGAATTTGCCAGTCCTTTGGAAAAAATCGTGCCTGCTACCACTACAGGCAAGATGAAATAATCCTCTACCCTCCTTGCATGCTCTAGAGCCCTTGTAGAGAATAACATCAACAAAAGAATGTAGCTACTTACTGAAGCCTGGGAAACATCACAAAATTTAGTTTCCTTCGGAAAGAAGCCCAACGATTTCTTGCAACATTTGGAGGCGAATTTAAGAAATAAACATCATTTATGTGATCAGGTACTGGCCCCTTTTGCCAACTATGTCGTCAACACATCGAAACTGAAAAGAAGACAAGAGAAACTCCCCTCCCCAAAGCAGACCAAAAAATTAAAAGCATGCTGGCAAAAGAAAGTTGACAACCTGGAGCTCATTGTCAAATCATGTAAACAAGTCATATCAAAAAAGGGATATTTATTCACAAGCTTGCTGTAGATGGACTTAGCCGAAACTACCAACGAGGTTCAAGATCCAAACTTAATTCTCAAATCCTTGTTAATCACCAAAGAATCCTTCCAAAAACAAGTTGATATTTCAAAGGGGTTGTCTTTCGAAAATTTTTACGACATAGTTGAACATCGTCTAGATGAGCACGAGCATTGGGTACTGGACTATGCGACACACAATGAAGAAATTGAATAGAGTCTGCATAGTATTTCAATGGATCTAAGGAAATTAGAAAATGACCTTTACGACATAGAAATCCGGGATGAAATCAACACATCCCCCATGAAAAGCCACATCGAAGAATGGCTCCAACAGAGAATGGATAGCCTCGTCCAGGAAGGGAAACAACTAATCAATATGACTCCACTGGTCATTGACGACAACAACAAAAAACGCACCGACTTCATAGTAAGTCTATACTGGCATCTTGTTTTCTTTATCAATCCACTTTAACTTTATGTTGTCATCTTGTTTTCTTTATCCATCAACTTTTGACCTCTTTAAATAGAAAAATGTAACCAAAGACTCATAACATCCAATTTCTTCTTTTCAGGTCTTCCTCTCTACCGTCGCGCACTTCTTCTTTCGACGTTCCTAATTCTTGTACTTATTTCTTTTTATGGTCCACGGGAGCCCCAATCCCAGTCTATATGACAAACACATTTAAATTTCCAGAAACATGTAACAGACATTATTAATTTTTGATAAATTCCAAAGAAAACTGTTTTGACAATGCCTTTATTGTATACTAAATTTTGGGTTTCCAGGAACCTTTCTTGTTTGTTCTAAAGAAAACTAATTCGGATCTGCTACATATCTTGTGTCCTATTGTATGCTAATTTTTTTGTCTTGAAAGACGTTGTTACTATTCTATTGTATGCTAACTTTTTGGGTGTTCAGGAACCTATACTTTGATAGATTTCGATTTCTCTTCTATCCAGAACCCTTTGCTTTAGAGCAAACAAGTTCGAGAATGCTAATTTCTTTCTGTTTTCCTCCACGAAACTATGTAACAGATGCTATTACTATTCTATTGTATGCTTTTAAATGTTGATGTAATTTCCAAAGATATGTAACATACATTTTTTATTTTATAATAAGTTTCTATAGTTCGCAAGTCTGCTTGTCAATTTGTATGTCGGGGAACTCTCGGTGCTATTTCTAGGGCACAGAACAACAGAGGCCCATTTTTGAGCCCACCATCCCGAGAACCCGTGATCCAAAAACTGCCTAAGTATGGAATGAGGGCTCTGTGCATGCTCTATAAAACGTGTGCAAAGAAAACTAATTCGGCAATGCTATATTACTATTCTATTATATGCTTTTAAATGTTCATGTAATTTCCACAGATATGTAACAGACATTATTAATTTCTTGTAAATTTGTATAGTCCGCAACTCTGCGCCTCATTTTCTATATCGCGGAATAGTCGGTGCTATTTGTAGGGAATGAAACATCAGAGGCCCAGTTTTGAGCCCGCCAGTCCGACAACTCGCGATCCAAAAACTGGCTAAGTATCCAATGAGGGCTTTATGCATGCTCTATAAAATTTTGTCCCCATACTTTATAAAGGTACAAATTTCGTATGTATAAAACTAAATATCTAATTTAGTAAAGGTACATATTTTGTATCTATAATTTATTAATTTCTAATAAATTTCTATAGTCCGCAACTCCGCTTCTCAATTTCGGTATCACAGAGAACATCAGAGGCCCAATTTTGAGCCCGCCATCCCGACAACCCGCAATCCATTATAAAAGTACATATTTCGTATGTATAAAACTAAATATCTACTTTATAATATTACTTTTTTGGTATGTATAGTTTATGTTGTCCAGGAACCTATAATTTCATAAATTTCAATTTCTTTTGTGTCCAGGAACCCTTGTTTTAAAGATAACTAATTCGGTAATGCTAATTCTTTTGTGTCCAACAACCTTTCAAATGTTGATTTTTTTTATATTTTTCAGGAAGAACTAATTCGGGAGTGCTATGTTTTGCATGCAAACCACATGTATTTCAACTTTCTAGCCACGTGTTTGTACTAGGTCGCATTTACTCCCATCCCAACCTGGCAAGGACTACGTTGCCATGCAACACTTGTTTAGGATAGTGTTCATTATGGCATTTCAATGAATTCTTTTGAAGTTTATTTAGGATAGTGTTCATTATGTCAGAGAAACTAGTACTTATTGTTACAAAATGAATTAAAAGAGAGAACACTTATCCCAAAAAATCAATCAACACACTAAACAATACCTCTAACAATATAGACCTAGAAAGGTTAATCAATTATTTTTCTAAGATTCCATTTACAGTCCAATTTTGTTAAATGTTCTTCAATTTGGTGGTTATTATTGTAGATGTGTAACATATTTTTTCATTTTCCTAGTTCATTGGGCTTGTTTGATGCTTTGAATTGAGTTTTGGAGTCCTTCAATATTAAAATTTAAAATTCATTAGGAATGGTATTGGGAAAAATTTTGGAGTCCTCCAATATTAATATTTATTAGGAATGGTGTTGGGAAGAAGGAAGGTTCGCCCATTTTGATATGGTACAAAGATTCATGCCTTAGTTAAAATGGGTACTAAAATAAACTCATAATATCAAGTACACAAAAATTGCAAGTCATTATTTTTCCGTGAAAGAACCAAAAGTAATTTTTCCAATTGAAATTACATAAGTTTGGAATCATATAAATTCTTGTTCAATATGTGACCCATATAAGAGATCCTAGTGATTACAGTTGGGGCAAATGTAATAGAGTTATAGGTTCTTCTTTAGTAAAAAAACCATGCCATGAGAGATACCACAACAATTATAACAAGAAAGCATTCACACATTATGGATCTATATCGATGTACATCAATGAATTTTATTTGAATACTTGCTGATACCAAGTCATCTTCAACACTCCCACTTACAGTTGACACTATTTCAGACACTAGATCATTAGACATCCTCTTAATTTTTCGCATGGTAATTTATGGTAAAACACTAAAATTGAGTAGCGATAATTCTCACTTCTATGTGAAGAGGTTTAGGATTGTTTTTTCAAAGTTGATAAATGTCATTCATCTAGTCACATATTAATTATGATTTTTTTGAAGACTACAATATCATTGGCACCATATTTTTTCATCATTTTTAACCCTTCAACAAGGGTAATACAATATGATTCATTATGTGTGTCATTCCATAAACATATCTCTTAATTTGGAAGGCATGATTTAGTGCCTTTTTGTGAGGGATATGTAATAATTACTTGCCTTGGGTTTAGATGACAAGATAGTTCAATACATAATGTCCTCTTTTGCACCATTTTATAATTCTTGTCTATGTTTTATGCTTTTCTTTATGTTTCCAAGGAGATGGAGAAAAAACAAACTACAAATTTTGATAAGAAAATAAGCATTTAGAAATAAAATCTTAACATTAAATAAAGTACAAAATCTAAAATAAATGAAGATACGATAGAACAATAAGACAATATATTATTTCTCAAGGTAAGATCATCTTTCTAGTGGTTAAGAGACTTGAATAATAACTAATGTTGTAGTTCAATAGATCATATTTGGTTTCATTGTTTTTGCATCACATTTAATTATTTGGGATCATCTTACAATTTGTTCATATGGGTAGGGCCTAACCTCTCTTCATGGT
>JASDQU010885107.1:2717-20558 GCA_032191745.1 Picea mariana
AGACGAAGAGGGCGAGCTCCCTCAAGGAGCCAAGTTGCTCCACCTGGGAGGACTTGTGGTGCATTGAGGTGGATTCATTAGACAAATATGGGCGAGTTTCTCTTTGGACGATTTTGGCTAAGTCTGGAAATACAGGTCTATTGGAGGCATGTGTGAGGTAGAACCAAAATCTGTGAAGTCTGCAAAAACGAAGAGACAGAGTTTGCGGAAACGAAGAGACAACAAGTATGCGGTTGGAGGCATGTTTGAGGTGCACCATAGGTCATTGCAGATATGGTTGGGACAAATAGTCTTGGTGATGTTCTGTGTATGAGTGTCTTGGTGAGGTGAGGTGAGCCGTTTGACTCCGCCCTATTGTAAATCGAGGTAGTAGTGCTTATGTTGTAACTGTTTCGCAATAACAAAGAGGTGTTAGGCATGGTTGTGTCTCCCACACTATTTCTACGTTTGTCTTTCGTTTGTTCCACAATTCTCTTTGTTTCTCATAGATGTATGCTTAAATATGACTAAGCGTTAAAGCAATTAACGAATGTCTAAGTATACAAGAGTTTCACTAGAGTAGGAGTGTGACTCATCGATAGCCTAGAACAAAGTATGGGTATGCTCTAGGTGAAGAGGTGCAATCTAGATGAAGAATCCTTGGTGGTGCCGAGAAGCCAAGTGAGAACCGTCACGGTGTCGCACGCCCTCAACAGGTGCACGATTGCAAGACACGTTGTGGGGACGTGACAAAAACAATATTTAAATTTATAAATGGTCATAGATTTAATAAAAAAAAATAACAAGTACTTAATCAAATTAATTACATGAAGTTGAACCAATCTTAACTCACCTTAGTTTTTTACTTCTTAATTATTAAATATTTTAAAAGATTTAATTAAAATATAAATTATATGAAATTGAATTAACCTTCATTAATTTTTAAGCTTTTACTTTCTTATTATGTCGAAGGCGTTCTTTAAGGGGAGGTTCTTTATGGGCCTTCGTCATCTGTCCAAACCCTGTAAGAATTTTCCATCTGTTCATATCAATTGACCAGTCTTCTCTTCCCACGTGCCTTCTCCTTCACCGACTCCATACTGCTCTTGCTCATTAGGTGGCGGCTTTCAGGTTTTGGTTGTCTATTCACCCTGTCGAACTGGGCATATAGTTTGCCTTACTCGACGAGGAATAGTCTATTACAGTCCTTCAATTTCTTCTTCTGGGAAATGGGCAATGGTGGCATCCTATGGGGAATGAGACTGGGAGCTTGACTGGAGCTTGGATGGGTGGATCTGGCAAGACTCTGATGCTCATGACCCTCTTTAACAACAAACAAGTAAGGAATGTCTTTCATGATGGTCCATAGCTTTAGTTGATTGTTTTGCGGTCTCCTTTTACAAGTCTTGAGAAGGAAATGTGTACACAAATAACCATGCAAAGATATGTAGATTTGGAAAAAAATGTGAACACGAAAGTTGTAAAAAGATGGGTGAATGAGAGTATGCACACAAAGAGGTTTGCCTTAATTTTAGATGATGCATGGGGAGAACTTAGAAAATTGATGGAGGAATTGAGGGTAGTCCACCTTTAATGTTGTTGTGAGTTCAAGGGATCAAAGAGGAGAGAGGTCGACAATAAAAATGGAGGATTTGATAGAATATGAGAGTTGACGGTTGTTCGTTTATTATGCTTTTCCATACAATCAGAGAAATCTGCTAGCAAAATAACCAATATGGAAAGGTCGGCACTAGGGAGTATGGCTCAATTGGAGAAATTTGAGAGTGACAGTTACAATGCTTTCATGTAAAAATTGAGATGTTTCCAAAGTGTTTCGACTATAATGATTTCATGTAGATGGAGAGTAAGATCCGCGAATTTCAAAATTTGATCAAACTTTAATTATATGATTGTTATGTTAGAATTAGAGTTTTTAGATTTATATAACTTAAGTTCAAAATAACTAAATATCAAAGAATGTTTTAGGTTAAAGAACTTTTTTGATAAATTTAGTGCCATGATGGTATTTTTTTCTCTTTTAAAGATATTTTCAGGAAGTGAGTTATAAAAGTTATTACAATTAAAAAAGGGTGTAATAATTTTATAAGATCTTTATTTTAATAAGAGGTAAAATGTTATTAAAACTTATTTCTATTTGGAAAAAATCTTTGATCAATAAAGGGTATTTATTTGGTTAATCTACTTACATGTAAGATGTTTATTTTAGTAAAATGTTATTAAAAATTATTTCAATTTAGAAAAAATCAAATGTTATTAAAACTTATTTCAATTTAGAAAAAATCTTTGATCAATAAACGATATTTATTTGGTTAATCTACTTACCTGTTGCATTGAATATGTAGCCTCGTTCATGACTAGAATTCTCTCATCTAACATGGATTCACAATTTGGTAGATGATTTCTTAGTAGGATTTATTCACTAATTCAAAGTGTCATGTTAAGTTTCTTCATCATTCATTTTCAAACCTTCTTCTGAAACTCAAAACCCCATAACACAACTAGAATGGAACCAATTGTAGTGAATCTAACACTAAATATTAATTGTTATATCTCTTGTTAATTTATTTATTGCTCTCTGGTTACTTATGTTGCAACTCTGTATTTAATTAATATTATAGACACCAAATATGGATACCTCCCTTGAGCTCGAAAGGCACAAATGGGAAACATTTCTTGTTGAAATATTGTAACTTTGAAGAATATTCTACCTGAGAGAGAGTTGAATAATATTATTTCATTATATTTAATTAGTCCCTATTGTGCCTTAGTAAAAGTCAGCCCTATTGTGCCTTGACAGTTAATTGTAAATTAAGAGGATAAAGTGACAGGTCGACCCAGACCTAATTATAGGCTGGCTAGACCACTATTTATAAGAGAGGCTAGTGCCTCATTTAGATACACTCACCACACTAGCTCTACAATGATGAAGAAGTGTGCAAGTCTCGGAGGAACTGTTACTGCAGCTAAGTGTGACATCAAGGAGGGTTCTTGGTCTATCTCTTGGTATTTCTTGGTTAAGTGGTGCACTACTCTTCCGAGTGAAGGAGTAGAGGAGGATCTTTTGTTCAGTCTGTGGTCTATCTATATTGAGGAAGTTTTTGCTGGGTTTTCTCCTCCATGAGGGTTTCCCAGGATAATCCGTGTGTCTCTATTGTTTCTATGATTGCCTCTCTTTCAATGATCTTATTTATGTAGCTAATGTACTAAATGATTATAATAATAAAGAAGAATCGTCACTGCTAGCTGTATATGTAAAAACTTCAACATTTATGAGTTGCGCCATGCTTGTTCTGAAGGATTTTTGTAACTTTATATATCAAATGACAAGTTTGGGAGGGAAAAAATGGTGTCATTGTTGGGGTCAATTGTAGTTCCCTAGAATTAGTAGTTCATCTACAACACTATGATGAGGATGAGCTGGTTGAAGACCTTGTTTCTCATCTATTTGACTCCACCCAAGGGAAAAACCATTTTACTCTTAAACAAAATTTCTTGTTACTTGTATTCATTATTAGAGAAGGAAACGACTTTCAAGGAAAGTAGATCTCAACCTGTGACTCTACACCGAGGGATACGACCTTTTAAATATGGCATACAATGTTAATCCCATGTCCGAGGTACTTGACAAGTTGGTAGTGGGTTTGATAACATGATGGACCAAGCCCTCGTTCTCAATTAGAGAATTAAATATCATGAAGATATCCTATTTTAGATGAAGAAGAAGATTTTGATGGTGATGTGACCTTAACATAGAGCAAAAATGGTAGTCCTTCCCATGTACAAAAATCCCAATGTTGTCATGTCAAAATATTCATCCTAGTGCAGGGCATGTGAGGCTCCTCATATAGAGGGAAGATGATACATTTTTCAATAGCCAACACATACTTTTGAAGAAGATTACTTTGAAGTTGTTGATTATGATGAGGATCTTCCAGGTTTTGCAAAGATCTAAAGTGTTGTTGAAAATTGGGTATGTAATTATGCTAATTTGCAAGATAATAATGAAACATATGTATTGTCTTTTCCACCTTGTTTTTCTGAACATAGTGATTAATCACATGAGGCTATGGATGAAAATGATGCATGTGAAGCTCCTAATTTTAATGAAAATAATCCATGTATTTCTAATGTCTTATTTGTTCAAGAACACGATGACTGTGAGTCAGACAATAGGCATATTTTTCATATATCTAATCTCTATTAGGAGAAAAGAAAAAAGAAGCCTGAAGGAGAGAGATCCAATATCATATTTTGAGGAAGTCGAGATTCTCAGTGATCATGACATCTTTGAAAACTGACATTGATTATGAAGAATCATTCATGATAGTTGTGGCTTAGATCATGATGACTAAGTATTGGGAAAAAACGAGACTAAATTCCTTCATTATATATCTATCCAATGAGAAAGAAAATTGGAAATAGAAAGATGATGAATCCTCAGACCTGTAAATGTGTTGAACCTACACATAATAGATCTAGCTAGAAAATGACATACATAGTTTGTAGAGAAAATATGAGAAAAGAGAAGCAGGAGAGAAAGAATGGAAGAATTCTCATTAACCAAATGAATGAATGATAATTTACACATGATATACTATGTATAAATCAACTAATGTGCACTAGAGGAGAAGAAAATGCGCCATAGTGGTGGTCTAGGATCTGGACACACACTAGTAGTTGCGGGAGTAAACTGCCACCTAGTCTAGTCTCTCAAGCAGTTAAGGTAGTGAACTACCACCTAGTCTAAGTTAACTAGTCTCTTAGTCTTCAGTTAACTGACTAAAACAGAATGAAGTGAGGAGGATATCAGGGAATCATGAATAATGCGCTAGTATGGTGATGATCCCAATGTTGCATGGTGATAATCCCAATGTGGCATCTAGACTCCATTCAACTGATTAAACTGAAGTGTAAATTGAAGAGAATATTCTTCTAGAGGAATATTCTCCCTAAACTATAGGAGACTGGATAATGACTAATAAACATAGGGAAAACCTTAGGAAAAATAAATCCTAGGTGTGTGTGAAGTATCTCCAACACCCCCCCTGAACATCACCATGGTGAAAATAAAGAATGGGTCTCGACAATAAGGGTATGTTAGGTACCCAAATACAAAATATACACTGAAATAAATGAGGAAAGAGGGAAAACCTCATGGGAAAAGCCCCCTTCAAAGTACAATGCATGCAAAAAGAAGAATTGATAGTTGCTAGCTAATTATGTCCTTCACTCCAAGACGATTGCGCATAGAATGAAACTTCTACTCAGTGAAGGTCTTGGTGAAGATGTCTACAGTCTGTTATGCTGAATGCTAGAACTGTCTGTCGATGATCCCCTCGTGTACTAAGTCCCAGATGTAGTGCATGTGGATCTCGATGTGCTCTGTTTGCTGCCTCTGAACTAGATCTCTGTAGAACTTCAAAGTGCTATGGTTGTCACACCAGATGACAATCGACCGACGAAACTAAATGCCCAACTCAGTGAGAAAATGTTGTAGCCACATAGCCTGAATGGTTATGTTAACTACCCCTGTGTACTCTGCCTCGACTGAAGATAGAGAAATAGCAACTTGTTTCTTGCTCGACCAATAGATAGGCCCGGAACCAAGACTAAGTGAGTAACCAGATGTGGAATTGCGATCAATGTTATCGCCAACCCAGTCAGAATCAGTGAACCTGATGAGGTCCAATGTAGATTCTGTTGCATAGTGAATCCAAAAGGTGACGGTGCCCTGTACGTATCGAAGGATACACTTTGCATCCTTCCAATGTAGTTCATGCGACTCCTGCATGAACCTGGAGACTGCTCCAACTGCATAGTAGAGGTCTGGTCTATAGTGTGTGATATACAACAAGCTCCCCACTAACGGTCTGTACAGTGTGTTGTCAACCAGTGGAGTGTCCCTACCATCCTCAAGTCTGACTCTTGATAGGAAAGGAGTCGGGGTAGACTTGTAGTCTGTCATGTGAAATATCTCAAGGAGATCTCGTGCATACTTGTCCTGAGACAGTTTGATGCCTGATGCATCCTAATTAATCTCGAGTCCAAGGAAGAAATGTAGCAGACCTATGTCCATCATCAAGAACCTGTCATGCAGAATCCTTTGTTGAATTCAAGAAACCGGTAATCAACAAATCATCAACATACAAAACTAGGAGTAGAAGTGAATCAGTCGTCCTAAGCATGTAAACATTCAGGTCTGACTTACAACGTACAAAGTTCTGTGATAGTAGGTAGGAGTCCATCTTGGCATACCATGCCCTCAGAGCCTACTTGAGGTCATAAAGAGACTTCTTTAGTCGACATACCAAATATGAATCCTACACAAATCCCTAGGGATGCTCCATATATATCTCCTCATAGAAATCACCGTGAAGAAATGCATTCTTCACGTCCATCTGATGGACTTCCCATCCCTTGGCTGCCAAAATGGCAAGTGCCAAACGTATGAAATCCATCTTCGCTACTGGAGCAAAGGTCTCATTATAGTCAATGTCATGCACCTGTTAAAAGCCTTTAGAAACTAGCCTGGCTTTGTATCTGCTAACCTGTCCATCCACTGTGCTCTTGGTCCTATAGACCCATTTGCACTTGATAAGTTTCATTCCTGAAGGAAGGGGAACCAGATCCCAAGTCTGGTTCTTGAGGAGGGAGTTGTACTCCTCCTACATGGAGGATTCCCAAAAGGGATTTCCAGTAGCCTCGCCATAGGACTGTGGATCTGAAGACTAAACCAAGAAAAAATGTCAGGGTGGCATCGATTCAGTGGTAGTGAGTGCAAGAGGAGGCTCCTCGAAATCATATTGAGTCCTCCAAGTATCAGCTGGATCCCCAACAAGATCTCTTGCATCCTGAAGAGTAGTCTTGGCCCACTTGGGCCTCGGCTCTGGCTCTGCATCTGCATCTGCATGCACTAACTCTGCATCTAACTGTACTAAATCTGTATTTGGGTCATCTGAATCCTTTGAATCAGAACTCTCATCTGAAGAAGATTCGGCATGTGCATGCTCATCATCTCTAACAGGTGGAAGAACAAAAGTGTTTGCATGCGACTGTTGAAGTACATGCGTGACACTTTCCTCGAATTGGACACTATGCTCAATGATGAGCCGGTCTGAGGAAAGATCAATGAGTTTGTATCCCTTCACACCATCATGGTATCCAACAAAGATACACTCTGTGCTCTGTGGATCAAGTGCCTTCCTCTTCTCAGAGGGAATCCTGGCCCATGCACGTGAACCAAAAATATGGAAGTGGATCACTTCTAGCTTGAGGACGCTCCAAGCCTCATAGGGGGTCTTATCCTTGACATATCTATGGGGAGATCTATTTTGGATGTAGGTTTCACAATTAAGTGCTTCAACCCATAATCTCTATGGAAGTGACTTTGCATGTAGCATGCAAGATGTCATCTCTTTTAGAGATCTATTTTTTCGCTCAGCAACTTCATTTTGCTGCAGAGTACAAGGAACCGTGTGTTGCAACTGAATCCCAGCCTCATGACAAAGATTTTGTATCTCATGGTTGACATACTCTCCTTCGTTATCTGTTCTAAGGACTTTGATTTTCTTTCATGACTGTGTCTCAACAAGGGCTTTGAAATATTTGAGGTGTTGAAAGACCTTTGATTTTTGCCCGAGAAAGAAAATCCATGTGAAGCGTGAGAAATCATCAACAAAAATGAGCACATACCTTGCTTTATTGATTGATGGATGCGGAAAAGGGCCCATGAGGTCACTATGGATCAGATCTAAAGGAAATGAAGCCTTTTGAGTCTTTCTTTTGTCGAATTTCTCTTGAGGGTGTTTTCCAAGAACACATCCCTCACAAATTCCTTTGGAGAAGTGGATGTTAGGTAGACCATCAACCATTCCATGCTTGCTAAGTTGTTGCATATATCTGAAATTTAAATGCTCGAACCTTTCGTGCCATATCCTACTACTTTCATCAACATGGGTAAGCAATAATGCATAATTTGGTTCAATAAATTCAGAAAATGTGTAGAGTCTAGATTGATGATTTACCTCATCAGTAGAAACCCTAGAATTGGTTTGCATGTCATAGATATCCACTGCACCAGGTGTGAATATATGACTCTCTTTCTGGTGCTAGAGTTTGTCATCTGATACACAGAGAGAAGATTGACATAAAGTTTGGGAACATGTAGCACATTCTCGAAGCTTCTGTTTGTGAGTCCAATTCTTCCTTTTCTGGTGACCTCGACTGGAGAGTTGTCCCCCATCAGAATAAGAGGACCTTTGCATGCATCCAATGAAGAATAGACTTATTTTGTGGTTTCCATGTGGTGTGATTCCCTTGAATCTAGGATCCAAGAATCAGGAGAGGAGTTGATGGCAATCAAAACATGGCTAGAATTTCCTTTCTTGAGATTATGATCTTTTGGCTTCTTCTTCTTGGCACCCTTGGGAATGCGATCTCCAAGGTTGTTTTGCTGAAGTATTTGCGTCATTTGATCTATATGTTTTTGCATACATGTGGATTCTGGATGGAATCCTTTATTGAAGTAAGTGCATTCTCCCCTTTCAACCTTTGGATCCGGAGGCATCGTTGAAGGGTTTTGAGTACCCTTCCTTCTTTGGATTTTCATCTGCTTTCCTTTTGTCTTTGTCTTTAGATTTATGATATTGATGACCACTACCATCTTGCACAGTAAGTGCATGCGCCTTTGGGCCTTCGATTTTGCCCATATTGATGAGCTTGTTCTGCTCTTGTGTCAGAGACTCAATAAAGGCCTCAAGAGAGGGAATCACCCATGTGGCTCCAGAGGCGAGCATAACTGAATGAAATGTAGATACAAACACTGAGTATTCCGGACTAGGTTTGGATAGAATGGTAAGAACCATTTGTTTCTCCTCCTTATATTTATCAACCCCGCAAGCCTTGAGTTGCGACAACAAATCGTTATATTTGGTAAAGAAATCTTGGAGATTGTCGAAGGTTTTTGGATCCAAAGTGAGCAATTCCACCTTGAGCATGTGTCCCCTCATCTTGTTCTGTTTGCCAAAAATCCCTTCCATGGTGGTCCATGATTCATTGGGGGTTTTATAGGAGGATATGTGAAAGAGGAGTTCAGGAGAAATGAGACTGCAAATAGTTCCAAACGCGTCATCTATTCGATTTAGATACTTGGATTTTTCTATGGCTGATGTTGGTTCAGTTTCTGTGTTCATGGTTAACCTGTATAATCCTCTGCCTCGAAGATGCATTATCATATACTCCTTCCATGCAAATAAATTGTACGGTGTAAGAATAGATTCTTTTGGAAATTTCATTTTCCACTATCTTCAATCTTTGGTACCTGCAAAAATAATTTGGTGTGTCTTTTCCCTAGCAGTCCATTGGCTTTGATACCATGTAAATGTGTTGAAACTGCATAGAATAGATCCAACCAGAAAATGACATACACAGTTTGCAAAGAAAATATGAGAAAAGAGAAGCAGGAGAGAAAGAATGGAAGAAATCTCATTAACCAAATGAATGAATGACAATTTACACATGATATACTATGTATAACTCAACTAATGTGCACTGGAGGAGAAGCCAATGCACCATAGTGGTGGTCTAGAGTGATATGGACACATACCAATAGTTACGAGAGTAAACTACCACCTAGTCTAGTCTTTCAGGTAGTTACGGGAGTGAACTGCGACCTAGTCTGAGTTAACTAGTCTCTCAGTCTTCAATTAACTGACTGAAACATAGTGAATTGAGGAGGAGATCAGAGAATCATGAGTAATGCGCTAGTCTGGTGATGATCCCAAGGACAATCCACATTAGCTGGTGATGATCCCTATGCTCCATGGTGATAATCCTAATGTGGCATCTAAACTCCATTCAATTGATCAAATTGAAGTGTGAACTGAAGAGAATATCCTCCCTAAACTATAGGAGACTAGATAATGAATAATAAACATAGGGAAAACCTTAGGAAAAATAAATCCTAGGTGTGTGTGAAGTATCTCCAATAAGACCTTGTGTTATTATATTTTTTCAACAAGTTTCCCAAATCTGTGTCCAACAATGAAAAAATAATGAAAGAGGAACCGCATGAGTCTGAGTTAACTAGTCTCTCAGTCTTCAATTAACTGACTGAAACATAGTGAATTGAGGAGGAGATCAGAGAATCATGAGTAATGCGCTAGTCTGGTGATGATCCCAAGGACAATCCACATTAGCTGGTGATGATCCCTATGCTCCATGGTGATAATCCCAATGTGGCATCTAAACTCCATTCAATTGATCAAATTGAAGTGTGAACTGAAGAGAATATCCTCCCTAAACTATAGGAGACTGGATAATGACTAATAAACATAGGGAAACCCTTAGGAAAAATAAATCCTAGGTGTGTGTGAAGTATCTCCAATAAGACCTTGTGTTATTATATATTTTCAACAAGTTTCCCAAATCTGTGTCCAACAATGAAAAAATAATGAAAGAGGAACTGCATGAGTCTACAAATTCCCCGCACCTCCCAAACATGCTCACCGTGCTCCTCCTCCTCACTATTAGACTCTTCAACTAGTCAAACATGTATGCATTTTCACATAAGTTTTTTCTGCTAATTTCTTTGCACGTTACATGCATTTGAATTTCCTATTGCTTTTTTTATAGGACGAATCTTTGTTCACGATTTTTTGATGTTGATCTTTGTGAATCACAGATAGATAGAGTATGAGAGCAACTTTGTGCAAGAGGCTACACAGATTTTGTCTAAACCAAGAGTTGAATATAAATTTGTGAGAAACTCAAATTGTTGTTTGAAAAGTTGAAGGTTGCGTACAAGTATCTGTTTCCATGCCATTTTGAGTTTGTTTGTATTCTTCTACTTAGGAAGAAGAGACAATGTGTCAGCTGTGTTATGTGTCGTTGCATATGCTAAGGTGTTGGATATATGTTGTTGTTATTATTAAAATGTTAAGAAAGTCTTCACTGTGTTGTCCTTTTGACATTGCCATTTTGTTTTTGAAATTTGAATGCCAATATTGGATGATGCAAAAGAGATATGAAGTTTCATATTGTAAATCATTCCATTCAGATAGATTGGAAAATGATAAAGACATATAAACGCAGTTTGAAGTAGTTTATAAAGAGTAAATCTCACACATTTCTGTTGATGAAAGAAGCCATGATATTCTTCTGTGTTAAATGGATTATTATTCTTGTAAAAGTGTTAGAAACCCTAAGGAAGTTGATGTTCTCTTTGATCCTGTAGGGGAAGGCTCTTGAAAGACAACTTGAAGCTTTTACAATGGGGAGCTAAGATATTGGTCATAGGATTTGCAAGTGGAGAGACTCCTATCATCCCTACAAATATTACACCCTTGGAAAGGTAGAGCTGGCATTCTCCACCTTGCCAAAATGTCAAGACATAGGACAGGACTTGTCGTGACATTTGTTATATAGAGTGGAAATGCAGTCTTGATTGATAGTTGCGTTTTTTTTCTAGTTATGAACTTGGTACATTTTGGCCTTTTCCATTTATTAGTATTCAGTTATAGGACAGTTTTCACAACTATTTTTTGCATATTATTTGTATTTTAGGGAAAATATTTATGTGAATATTTAAACTCAAAATGACATCATCACCAATAGAGGCATTTCTCCTATTTGATATTGGAATTTATGTTGAATCTCAATATTGCTTAGAGATATTTCTACTATTTGATATTTAGTGGAATCTATGCTGACTCTCAATATTGCTTCAGAGCATAATCTTACATGGACTCTAATGGGGAAGCTACAAAATTCATCAACCCAGGTTTTTATAGATTTTATGCAAGAGCTTCTATCATGGTTACTGAAAGGCTCGATACACATTAACGTGTCTCATACATTCATACATTTAGGTTGTGGAGGTACTCTATTCAATCTTCTATTCATAATTCATGAGGTTTTGGATTGCCTTTGAAAATAATTTCTTATCCCTTTTGTGTTGGATATTTGTTGCATAGTCTATCTACTATATTATAGAAGAGATTTCATTGGCAACAAGCCTCAAATATGTGGGAGTCAACTAAAAGATCAGGTATAAGTAGGAAATTTAATCCTTGTTTTTAATGTTTACGATGCTTTAAACAAATCATTACTCGATTATTAAACACTTCATGATGTTTCCTTCAAAACTTCTAAATGATGAGTTTCACAACACCAAAATAAGCCATCCATGTGAGAAATATAATTTTATTGTCTTCATAATTTAATTTTGTGTTAAAATGAACAATAATAAGCCATAAAATCACAATTAAGCTGATCAAAGTTTCATAAATGTTTGGTATATTTGTGTATTGTATACACAAATGTTTGGAGCTGCATTCAAAAATGGATTTTGATCCACAAAAAATAAAGATTCTTATAAATTTATATAGCCGGATTCCTGCTTAAAAGACTATTTAGTAGAATAGCTAAACCTTTGCAAAATAAATCAAATCACAATCCAAAAAATGGTTATGTCCAAATTGTAGAACATCCATAGAATTCTCGTAGCTTTAATAAAATAACCACCTCTGTCTTCTTAAATAATTTTGATTTGGAATTATAAAATACGAGCTCTGCTTAAGAAATTTTAGTCCGGGTTAATATGCATTTATACTGCTTTGGAAAAAAACTGAAAAGAGTGTTCATGGTGGTGTAAAAGCTGAACTTTTTCTTCCACCTCTCTGTGAGGTCAGGGTCACTGCTGCGAGATTCCAATTGAATTGCATTGGTCAAATGCATAGTCTGTACGCCAGCATTAAAGAAAGACATGACATAGAGTTATATAACGCGGAGATGGATGGTGTTCATTAATTAATATAGGTGGCAGCCTGCAGAGAGGAAAATTCAATGCAAGTTGCATCTTTTCCAATGCTTAATCTTCCAGCTGTTGATCCTGTTGCATCTCTTTCACTGCCTTATAATATTTTGACACCCAATGTATCCAAGGAAAAACACAAATCGCCGTGGGAAATCTGTGTTGTCGCTACACTATCATTCGGAAATTACTGGGTTAGGTTTAAGTTGCTTTCTAATCTAGGGTTTTTATCATCGAAAACCTGAAAGAAGAAATCCATGACATTCGACTGTCTGGGAACTATGCTTCTGTGATTCAATATCAGTTCGATTTCGAAGTTAAGATTGTGTTGGTCTTATTCTGCTCAAAAGCTTATGAAAGATTTACTATGGAGTCCATTTTCCTAACGGGTGCACTATTTCCTCATCTTCAAGAGCTTAGCACACCATAAATACCCTTTCTCTGAGGTGATTTGCAGTGTTTCTCGTTAGATCAATTCTCTCTGAATTAGTAGCCAAGTTAGTTTATGATTTTGCAGTGGGTTTCTCATCTTTCATTCTCCATGAACATAATAACTAATTACATCTGTGTTTTTTCAAGAAGCTTGTAGGTTTGAAGTCGATCTGTTATAGAATTTTGCCATGAGNGTTATATCAATTCTCTCTGAATTAGTAGCCATGTTAGTTTATGATTTTGCAGTGGGTTTCTCATCTTTCATTCTCCATGAACATAATAACTAATTACATCTGTGTTTTTTCAAGAAGCTTGTAGGTTTGAAGTCGATCTGTTATAGAATTTTGCCATGAGTTTACCTCCGGAGCAATCCCATCGATGGGACAGTTCAGCAGGGGGCTATGAGTTTGGATGGGGAGCCTCACCAGATGCAGCCATTAATAAAGAACCCACCAAGCACAACGCCGCCACCACCACCTTCAGTCCTGCCCTGATAGCCATTGTTGCAGTTCTAGGTAGCGCCTTACTGGTAGTAAGTTACTATAAGATTTTTGCCAAGTATTGCAAAGCCTCTCGATGGAGACCTTTTTTCAGGAGGCGTAGGAATTTTGACTCCGAGGAGAATATACAAGTCGATGCTTATTCCCTGGAAGGATTCCAAGATCCAGAGGGCTGGCAGATAATTACTCATTCGTATGGCCTGGATGAAGCTGTGATCAGATCTATTCCTCTCTGCAGATTCACTAAAGCAGAGAAGCTCATAGACAGCATGGAGTGTGCAGTTTGTCTGGTTGAGTTTCAGGAGAATGAGGCTCTTAGGCTTCTTCCCAAATGCAGCCATGCATTCCATATTAACTGCATTGATGTTTGGCTAAGGTCACATGCAAATTGTCCTTTGTGTAGAGCCAATATTGTGTATGTAGAAAACCCCTTTGTCCCTGCCATGGCTTCCCGAATACGTCCTAGTCTGGAACATGGGATGGCTGGAGTTGTGCATGATAGTTTTAGATCAGAAGAGTCAGGTGCTATTGGTGCTTATAATACAGCTAGAAGTAGTGCAGAACGTAGGAATATTGTAGATTTTCAAGAGTTTGGGGAGACAGGACTGCATTGCACGGGCTTAGATTTGGAAACTGAAGGCTCTAATGAGTATGCTGATGGGCTTAATGCCAGGAATATTATATTGGAATTAGGAGGAGATGAAACCATCGGAGGTGCAAAGGGAGACCCAATAATGGAAAATGGGCCATTATCTGAATTATTACCCACTTTGTCTAGATCATATTCTTTTGGATCTTCAGGGAATGAGCATTTCAATTTTACATCCAGAGACTCTAGAACCCATCTTTTGGATTCTCTGCCTGTTACAGACAGTACTGCATCGCCATGGAGATACAGGAGGACTTCCAGATGGAGCAAGAGGTTCAGTTCACCATTCAATTCAAAGGGCCTATTTTCATTAAATCCAAGAGGATTGAAGTCCCCATTTTTCAGGAGGGGATCATCATCTTCAACCAATTTTTCTTCAATGTTCGCACTTTCACCTGCTAGAGATTACTACAACAACAGCAGACGCTCCATGGGTGACTACAGGCATGCAGGTTTGACAAGAATAAGAGGGGGGAGCCTGAGTCCTCCACTTATTAGAGTCGGGAGATCAGGATCATCGACCAGATTTCAGTCCATGACAAGTCCTTTGTTCGTAAAGAGATCGTTCTCTGTATTGACATCCAGCAGGCTCAGAACTGGTGATCCTGAGGCACTTCTTTCACCGGATAGATTCAATCGACGTGACTGATATGATCACTGTTACTATTTTTTGGGGAATATAATCAATCCGAGTGTTATATGACTTCATTTAGATGGGGTTAATTTTTTTTTGAAGGAAAAAAGCCTTGCACTTTTCATTCGGGTAATTTAGATTCAAAATATGACCCCAGATTGAGATAATCCACAATGACAATATGGGTTTGTCATACCGATATATGGGTGGAAAAATATCATCATGAAATGGGCATGATGCGGAGATTTATAAGAAGAAATATATCCAGGTTTTTGATCCAACTGTTATCTTACTATACTATAATTCAAGGGTTTGATTTTCTTCCCAGAAACAAACCAACTTTAGAATGATAAGGATCTGATGCTTTTCACAGAAATAATCCAATTTTATCAATAATGGCGGGTCTGATTTTTTTCACAGAAACAACCAAACTTCAAGTTCTAGCTGGCTCAAAATTTCTCGGCCCCGTCATTTCGAGGATTCTTCAGTGGAGCCCATACAGGAATGCAATAAGAATACGCAACTCCCTCAACCACTGCCCCTGCCAGACCCTGCCCATCAAACAATTGAATTCTGTGACATTCCTTTAATGTGCAGTAAATGGAGTGTTCTGATAGTAGGTGGAGGATTTGACACATAACAACCTCCTTGCAAGGATCATTCATTGTTTTCACAGTTGATCTGTTTTTTTCATTAAATGAGATCTGKGCCTGGGTGGTTGTTAGTCAATGCCTGTTAACTTTTTGCATTCAATTAGCGAAAGTATTATCCTAGTCTATAGATACGAAGCCTTAGATAATCCTCTCCCTGGATCTATATGAGGGCTTTTTAGATAATCCCCCTCCTGGATCTATCTGCACTTGCAGTGCTACAAACCGAGACGGGAGTGACAGAGTCTGACATATATCCAGAATACATTGTGAAGTTGTACAAGTACTTTCTGATAACTTTACATTTTTGTCAGACTGCCAACGCCCATTCATGGATGTTGCTCTTTTTAGTATATATAATGACTGAATTCTCTTTAGCACATATGTGAATGAATTGGGTTATGTTAATGTTCACGAACTTCAATTCGAGGGTAATCATGATCACGATGGTGATTGCTTAATTTTTAAGAGTTCAAGTGTAATGAAGATCTGGATGGCAAAATTTGGTGCAAGGTGTTTATATGCTTTTTGAAGGTTTTTTTGGGCATTTATTTAAGGAGTGTGCAGGTTTTCACAGTAATTCTGTTGGAGATTCCTGATATATATTGTGTAATAAATATTGTTTTGGGTATGTAAAGTTTTCACAGAATTATAATGTTGTCTGAGATTTGTGGATATAAACTTTATAACTGCTATATTTTCCAAAATCAAACTAAGCAAAGATGTATATTTTAATAAATATTAATAATTTAAGAACTTAGACATGTGCTCTATGATGTCATGCAAGCTCTTTGAAATTGGTGAATAATAGAAAAGAGCATCAGAGTATTTTTAATTACACCTAGACCGAGGAGCCATTAACTGATTAATTTATGCCCTTTACTATTTTTATTGCATTTTGTAACACAATATCCAATTCCAATCGGACGGTAGAGGACCAACCACAGGTTATACAGAAATTTCTGGATTCTTCTCAAATAAATCGTATGGTGGAAKAWCAACAGCAGGTCATCTCAGAATTTATTGTCTCTCTCTCGATCATGACTCTTCAATAAAATGAGTACAGCGATGATTAGACCCGTTTCAACAATGTAGAAAAGGAGTCCTCTCAAATATAATGATTATTTTGCTGAACATCCCGTTTCAACAATGTAGAAAAGTATAAAAAAGTTAAAAAAGAGCTAACAGACAAGAATGTGGAAAAAGATCCCCMMAAAAAATAAAAAATAAATCAATGATAAACAAAAGRATAAAAAAARGGTCAAAAAGAAGCTAAAAGGCAACAATGTGGAAAAAGATCCCAAAATTTTTCAAAAAACAAAAAAAATCAATCACATAAGCAATAGGGAGCAAGACAATTTTCTCAAAAGCTAAAAAAATCAACCAGGGATAGGGATAAGGATAAGACAATAATGTAAATAAASAAAAAACAAATATCTAGACATGTAGCWACATTGTATARGAAGAAAATTTAGTCATTTAAAAATAATTTGTCAGTGGTTTTTAGGGGATAGAATTATAGTTTAATTAAAAAAATTTTGATGTGAAAAAATAGGTTTCAGAAATAGTTATAGGTCATACTTAAAGAACAAAAAGGCTTTTGAAGAGATAGTATTAGAAGATTTTTTCATTATTTTACCATGTAAATATTGTGTGTTACTTGAATTATTTATTTGTTTTTACGGTTATATTTCTTGTATTTATTATTATTTATAGGGGTTTTAAATACCAACAAGTAGTATTAAAACAAAGGTGAAAGAGGTGATTGAGAAGAGTTTGTTGAGATGATTGAGAAGTCTATTAGAGCTTATGGTTGTTGGTTACTCTCGAGGAGAACATGGGAGGTTGGTTACTGTCGAGGAGAATAGAGGAGGAGCATGGTTGCTGGTCATTCGCCCAAATAAAAAACAAGGGCGCTGGTAGAGTTCATCAAGGGAGAATGAGAGTGCCGCATGGTTGCTGGTCATTTGCCCAAATAAAGAACAAGGGCCTCGTGGAGTTCATCAAGGAAGGGAGAATGAGAGTGCCACTATAGGAGCTGATTTTTGAGCCCCTATGGAGACAATGGAATTTGGCTATGGGGTTTAGTGGAAGAGCCACCCCATTTTTGGTGGAAGAGTTGTCTGCGACCAACTCTTACCGACCTTTGTGAAGGCAATGGAGAT
>JASDQU010885109.1:696-11256 GCA_032191745.1 Picea mariana
AAGAACATGAATCAGAAGAAGAAGATCCTCATACTCCAGTATTGAGGAGATCGGATCGAGAAAGAAGGCTACCAGAAAGGTATAGTCCACCTGATTTTCATTCAAATTTTGCTTTGTCTATTACTGATGATGATCCTAGAACTGTCAGGGAGGCAGTGGATTCAGAGGATGGAAATCTTTGGAAAAGGGCCATGGAAGAAGAAATGGCATCTTTGGATAAGAATGAGGCTTGGGATCTAGTGGAGTTGCCAACTGGAAGAAATCCCATTGGAAGAAAATGGGTATTTAAAAATAAGCTGAATGCAGAAGGAAAAGTGGAGAAATACAAAGCTCGATTAGTAGCAAAGGGTTATTCCCAGGTTGAGGGAATTGATTTTGGTGAGATTTTTTCTCATGTTGCCAAGTTAACCTCTATAAGACTTCTGTTATCTCTTGCTGCTACATTTGATTTTGAAATAGAACAGATGGATGTGAAGACAACATTCCTGCATGGGGATCTGGAAGAAGAAATGTTTATGAAGCAACCAGAAGGTTATGCTGTGAAAGGAAAGAAGGAGCTGGTATGCAAGCTGAAAAAGTCCCTGTATGGTTTAAAACAATCACCAAGGATGTGGTATCAAAAATTTGACACTTATATGCTGGGACTTGGATTCACAAGAAGCAAAGAGGATCACTGTGTGTATTCTAAATTAATTGTTGATCATGTGATTTATTTGGTCTTGTATGTGGATGACATGTTGCTGATAGGAAACAACAAGGAGATTATCCAGGATGTGAAAAATTAGTTGTCCTCTAAATTCGACATGAAGGATCTTGGTGCTTCAAATTTCATTTTGGGCATGGAAATTAAAAGAGATCGAAAAAGGAGGAAACTCTGGTTAAATCAGAGAAAATATGTTGAGACAATATTGCAGAGGTTTAGTATGCAGGAATGTAAACCGGTCAAGGTTCCTATTCCCGTTGGTGTAAAGTTATATGTGGATCAGTGTCCCAAGACACATGAAGAAGAGGAGGACATGTCTCGTGTTCCATATGCGAGTGAAGTTGGTAGTTTGATGTATGAAATGGTCTGTACTAGACCGGACATTGCACATGCAGTGGGAGTTTTGAGCAGGTATATGTCAAAACCAGGGAAGGAGCATTGGACAGCAGTAAAAAGAGTTTTCAGGTATTTGCGTGGCACTGCTAGCTATGGATTGTGCTACGAAGGAAGACCAGGATTGGATATAGTGGTTGATATACATGGCCTTGTGGATGAAAACTGGGCTGGAGATTTGGATCGTAGGATATCTACAAGCGGGCATGTNCTACGAAGGAAGACCAGGATTGGATATAGTGGTTGATATACATGGCCTTGTGGATGCAAACTGGGCTGGAGATTTGGATCGTAGGATATCTACAAGAGGGCATGTGTTTAACCTGTTTGGAGGAGCAATAAGTTGGATGAGCAAAAGACAGGCTATAGTGGCACTTTCAACTACAGAATCTGAATACATGGCAGCTAATCATGCAAGTAAGGAAGCAGTATGGTTACAAAGATTGTGTTCAGGTACTGGTTTGGTACAACAAGCTGTAAGGATAGAGTGTGACAGTCAGAGTGCAATTTTCTTGGCAAAGAATCCTGCTTATCATTCAAAGACAAAGCACATTGATGTTCAATATCACTTTGTGAGAGACATGATTGAAGAAAAGAAAGTATCACTGATGAATGTGGACACTTTGAAGAATGTTGCAGATTCATTAACAAAATCCATGAGCACTGAGAATTTCTCTTGGTGTAGAGGATCCATGGGCATTGTTGCCCTGGATTGTTGACTATGTAACCCTGTAACCCCCTGTGTGCAACGAAAACAACAAGTGGGAGAATGTTGGTATGTGTTATATTCTTTGCATGAGTAGTAGTGTCTGAGCACCTGCGCTGGGCGCGCAAGGGGGATAGAGGGGGGGGTGGAGCCCCCAGCGCAGGGGTTTAGGGGCAGCGCCCTCGAATTTTTTTTTTCGGGCCAACATATTTCCGGGACAACATATTTCTAGGACCACATGATATTAGGTGGTTTTTCGGCACATGTTTTTTTGCCACTGGTTTTCTATTTTCGGTTAAGGAATTAGGGTTTTGGACTAATCCAGGTCATTGGGTTAGGGTTTTGGATGCCGCTGGCTCCTATATGTATATTGTATTGTAAACAATGTAACACAATGTATGGATATAATATATGTTGGTTTTCCCGGTTTGGGTTTCCAGATGAAAAATCTCTGTGTAATGTTTGTGTTTGCCATTGTATCTTTTCTGAATATTAGTTTGCAGTAGATATTGTACAAGATTAGAATTTACATTATTGGTGATTTGATGTTGAACCCTTGATATTCTAGTACACGCCAACAAATGGTTCCATTGTCGGGACAGATATCTGTGACTAAGGGGAATGTGGAGGCCGAATAAGGAAGAGATCATACAATGGTTAGAGGATCAACTAAAAAAAATGTCTATAGAGGTGTGTATTTACAGACTTNTGGCTCCTATATGTATATTGTATTGTAAACAATGTAACACAATGTATGGATATAATATATGCTGGTTTTCCCGGTTTGGGTTTCCAGATGAAAAATCTCTGTGTAATGTTTGTGTTTGCCATTGTATCTTTTCTGAATATTAGTTTGCAGTAGATATTGTACAAGATTAGAATTTACATTATTGGTGATTTGATGTTGAACCCTTGATCTTCTAGTACACGCCAACAAATGGTTCCATTGTCGGGACAGATATCTGTGACTAAGGGGAATGTGGAGGCCGAATAAGGAAGAGATCATACAATGGTTAGAGGATCAACTAAAAAAAATGTCTATAGAGGTGTGTATTTACAGACTTACATGATATTTTCTTTGTTGATATATTGATAGTTTTGGTTGAGTAGTTATAGAGGTTAGCTAAAAAGAATGAGACATTTTGTAGTGTTGTTCCGAGGAGTTGGACACCTGAGTTGATCCAACAAGTTAATACCATAAAGTTATCAAATCTGTTGCAGAGTTGATTTCTGGCAATAGTGTATTGGGGGGTTATATTACCGAGTTTGTTATAGATTGTACCCAGTGATATAGTGTTGTTGACAGAGAGTTATTTGAAGGTACATGTGAAATATATTTGAAATCACTCTCTACTTGGGTCAAGATG
Organism: Picea mariana; assembly: GCA_032191745.1. Taxonomy (NCBI): domain Eukaryota; kingdom Viridiplantae; phylum Streptophyta; class Pinopsida; order Pinales; family Pinaceae; genus Picea; species Picea mariana. The sequence goes on from JASDQU010885109.1 coordinate 3,866, forward strand.
TTGTTGTGTGATAAAGGGGTTATGAAGTTGGAATATGATCACCCTAGTAGCTAGGATTCTTCGCATGCATAGGGGGATTGGGGGATGACCAGGGGATGGTATGAAAATATGGAGAAGAGTTATGGAGGAAGGAATAAATATGGAACAGATGGGATGAGAATGTCGAGAGAAGAAGAATGTGTGACATAAGAATATATTGGAGTGTTGCACGTCGGAAAAATATTTCGGTATAGTATGAAAAGCACTGTGATTGATAGAGAAGAGAAACATAGAGATATTGAGGAAAGAGACATCGACATAGTTCTCCAGATCGAAGGAATAATGTGAAAAGAAAGAAAGTAGAAGGAAAATGATCGTTAGTTCAAACTAAAAGAAGGAGATCGATTACATCCCATTAGAACCACTCAGCCCTGACTCTACGTCAAACCCAGGACCCCATGTGCATCTTCGAGGTATGAAAATTTGTTGTGAATAATTGTAGTTAGTGGAGGAAGTAAGGATAGAAGTAAAGGTAGTCAGAGTATGGGAAATAGTATGCTAACCAACATTCATTTAGAAACACAGAGGAAAAATGTTGTGCAGTACACAATGGTAGGTGTAGACCCCACTTTGAGAATGCATGTCTTCCATGGAGTATGAACAAAAGATCCAAAACAATACTTATTTTACTGTGAACCAATATGCACTGTGAATTAGGTCTAGGATGATTATACAAAAATCACACAATTAGTGACAACAATCAGAGACTGCGTTTCACTCAGGTATATAAAGGATCAGTCCACTTCCCCTACGAGACAAGCCATAATGTTAACGCACATTAGAAAATCCATGTTAAAAGAGTTCCAAAAACTAAAGTCTGATTTATAGTGTATTACATAACGAAAAGATACCAAGCAATTGGATAATGAATCGGTATGGGTTTTTGATGAATGATTAAAGAGATTGATGGATCGGTTGACATTCCATATTCCATATGATAAGCATATGGAATGGTTCATTGGTGTTTTTTTAACACATATACACTTCCCATTGGCACAACAGAAGGTTACATTGCAGCCAGAAGCACTATATATCACCATGAAGGTGGAATCATCCCATATAGGAGAGAATGACGCAGGGATAACTCAGGATCAAGTGCAGTTAGAAGCATTGACAATTCAGCTATAGGATCTTACTAAAGGGAAGGAAAATCATGAAGAGGTATGATTTGTTAGTCACGATAAGAACAAGAGTCCAACCTTTAAATATTATTTGGCTACATGAGACTCAAATCCCTTGGCCTCAAGAGGAGGGGTATGATGTGAGATATGTAGAATGTAGGTCATCACCCAACCACTTGTCCCTTGTCGCAGAAATATCAGAGAACTACCAAAAGATTATTTTTTAATTTTTGTAAGTATGTGGGACATGATGAAAAAGGATTGTCGTGCACTTAATCTATTGACAGAACGCATCACAGATGCATACATAGTTTAAAGGAAGATAGATCAGAAGGAGGGGTACCGCAATATAATACTCTGAGGGTATACAATCAAGGATGAAGAGGATGATTTATAGGTTAGGGAAGAGGAGGATTCAACAGAGGAAGAGGACCAATTATTTGTTATGACTAATACGAACATGGGAATTTGGCGCGAAATTGTGTGAATCCTTATATAGTGTCACATAGTGTAGACACTTGGATCATGTGACGAAAGATTGTTTGTAGCTAATAGTAAAGTGGAATAAAAGAGGAACCAAAATGTCCATATGATAGTAGTGGAAGAGTGTGACGATCGACCAAGGGTAGTAGCATTTACATGTAGAGGAGAAAGAATAGGAACTAATGCGACAAAACAATGAATTTAGATTTCCCAATGGGTCGAGAAAGAAACAAAACCTCTTCTGACATTTTACCTATGAAAGGAGAAAGACACATATAATCAAGCAAGGAAGGAACTTCTAGAAACATAATGTGGATCCTCGATTTCATAACCTATGACTGACATGCCTATAGCCTATGACTACTCAATCACATAAAGGCTAGTTGAGAAGGTAATTACTATCAAAAGTTTCTTAAAGAGTTTTTTAGAACTAATGAAGGATCAAATTTCATTAAACGTGCTACATTGGATGATCGACCAATGCAAGCAAGATAAAGAAGCACTTGTTGCACAATGATAAATTAACCAGGTACATTGTAAGAAAATGATGAATAGGGAGTTCTGACTTAATGTGTAGGTAGGATAATATCATCTTGGATATGGGATCTGATATGAACCCCATTTCAAAGAATACATGGGAAATGATGGTAAAACCAAAGTTAATCTAGTAACCAGTTCAATTGAGGGTAGGAAATCAACATAAGATTGTTTTGATTGTAAGACTGATAGGGGTGAATGTTAACATCGATGGAATGTGAAACACAACATATTTTGAAGTAATCGAGATAGTGGATGGTAGTAAAACTTATCCATCATTTCTTAAACTTGATTTGTATTTGTATAACCAGACCATTATTGATCGGAAAAAGAGACAAGTGATCTTTGGCGTAGGAGACTTGACAGTTACGGCACCATAGGATCGCACAGAAGGAAGATGATATGTGGAACTGAAAAGGGGAAAGCAACTCGATAGCCTTTACAATGTGATTGCATATATGGATGACTATATTAATCCTATTGTTGAGAGTGTACTTAGTTGGAGAAGTATCAGTTCTTGTGCATCCAATTCAGAATAAGCCCTGGAAAATTGGCAACAATGGTTACATGAAGTATATATAAGGAGATGTGCTTTTATTACCCGCACATTGTGCTAGATTGGAGTTGAGGTGTTTGATCCTCTGAAGTATGATGTACTAAGAGATATAGATCCTTTTATAAAATTATTTAGTTTACAGATATCAGAACAATAAAGATTTATACATTTAGATATTGTGTTGAAAGAGACTCTTGCAATATGGTGGGTTGTGAATAAGGATAGAATAGAGAATTGGCAGCAATGCATAAGATGGTTAAATTCAAATTCATAATAGAAATTGAACATATTGTGTAGAAATATACTAGGTTGAGTAGTCCTACATATCATATTACATAGTGCATTGTGACATGGAGCTCAATACCTAAGTAGGAATGGACACACTTGTTTGTACACACTCTGGATATGATCCTGGAGAAGTTGTATTTAGAACTGGAAGTACACATAGGAACAACAGACTGAGAATATTTGATTCGCAACTTCAAGGTAACTTTCAAGTTTGAATATGATGCCCCTTTGGTAGACACAACTCTACATATTATGAAGAACAACATCTTTAAATCAAAAGAATCTAGAATATCGATACCCTTATGCAGTACACCCAGATCTTCTATGATTATTCAAGAGGTTTAGTAATGATATAACATTGTTGGAAAAGAATAGGAGGATGAAGACCCAAGAAATTTGCAATTACCAGAAACCGAAGGAGAGCGTTTAGTAAAGGATCTTGATATTTAATCTACCAAGTATGAAAAGTCGTTTAAAATTCACAAGGTGAATATTGGTACAAATTATAATCCAAAGTTTGCAAACATTAGATATTCCTGGAATGTTCAAAACTTCTCAATAAGATTTTTTATTTACTACAGGAACACCAAGACCTTTTTCCAACTACATTTTAATAAATGAAAGGGATTGCTAGGGAGCTAGGGAAGATGAAGATGCCTTTGAAGATGGATTCCAGGTGAGTGATATAGAGACTGTACCGATTGGACCCAATATATAAGTAGAAAGTAGAAGTAGAAATAGATAAAATGTTGGAAGCCAAGATTATTGAACCTGTCACAAAGTTAGAATGGATTAGTTCAATGGTGATTTAGGACAAGAAAATGGGTGGAATCAAAATTTCTGTGGATCTGCGAAAATTGAATGATGGTTTCTTACATGACTTGTTTCCTACTCCATTTATAGATGAAGTTTTGGAGAGTGTAGGAGGACATTAAGATTACTCATTTACTGATGGATTCTATGAGTATCACCATATTAACGTTTTGTAGGAGGATAGGAATAAGAAAACTTTTGCGATAGAATGAGGATGTTATCAGTATACAATCATTTCTTTTAGGTTGAAAAATGCGCCAACAGTATTTTTCGGAGTTGTTTTCACAACTTTTAAAGAATTTATTGATAAATTCCTAGAAGTATACTTGGATGATTGGACAATGTTCATTTTGTTGAAGGGCCATATTAAAACGATGTTCTTGATTTTGGATAGATGTAGACAATTCCATATTTCATTGAACTTAAAGAAGTGTATTTTTTGTGCACCATTTGGTATCATATTGGGTCATGTAGTATGTAAACAAGGAATTTTGGTTGATCCTGTGGATATTGTTGTCATTGTTGATCTTTCATCACTTACTTGAATGCGAAAACTATGAGAAAAAATGGGTCATATGGGGTACTACAAAATCTTTATTAGGCAATATGCATAGATTGTAAACCCACTGGAAAATTTGTTGAAGGAGGTCAAGTTTCAATGGAATGAGGAATGTCAGTAAAGTTTGGATACCTTGAAGCAGAAACTACTTACAACGCCAATTTTATTATTTCTATATTGGAAGAAGGAATTCCACTTCCATGTAGATGAATCATCTATAGTGTTAGGAACAGTTCTAGCTCAGCCATGGGAAGGAGGTTTGGATCATCCCATTGCATTTTCTAGCTAAAATTTGTTGACTACTAAACAAAATTACACTACTACATAGCATGAAGGATTGGCCATGGTGTATGCACTACACAAGTTTAGGCATTATCTAAAAGGATGAAATTTTAAGATGTACACAGATCATTTTGCACTGAGATACTTAGTCAATAAGATAGTGTTGGGGGGGAATATGTGTAGATGGATGTTATTATTTTAGGAGTATGATTTTAAAGTGATTATGAAACCAGGAAAATTAAATAGAGTCTCTCATCATTTGTCACACATATTAACAAGAGAAGATGCATAAAATGTGGATGGTAGTATACCGAACATGCACTTGTTTTCAGTATAGATGGTCGACGATTACTTTTCAGATATTATGCAATTCCTGAGCACAAGATTATCCCCACTTGACTTTACAATTGTGCAAAAGAAGTAGTTAGTAGTAAAGGTAGTAGATTATCAGTTTATAGCAGGGAATTTGTATAAGTTAGGAACGAATGGTATTCTTCAACGATGTGTATTTTAGCATGAGATGCCTATGATACTATCAAAGGCACATGAAGGAATTGCGGGAAGCCACTATACAGGGAAAACGACGGCTCTAAAAATTTTACGCGAAGGACTTTAGTGGCCCACCCTTCATAAGGATACTAAGGAGTTTTATAAAACCTGTTTCTTATATCAATGAGTTGGGAATCCATCTATAAGAGATGAGACGCCTTTAATACCACAAGTAACATTGCAGGATTTTGACAAATGGGTAGTTGATTTCATTGGACCGATCAACCCACTGGAGAAAAGGCCAGTAGCTAGATATTTAATCACTGCAAAAAAATATTTGACTCGACGGGATGAAGCAGAACCTATTAGAGATTACAGCTCAATACTGATACACAGTTTCTACTTGAGAATGTTGTCACAAAGTTTGGATATCCAAGAATCATTATGAGTGATCAGGGGACCCATTTTGTGAATAAAACTATTATTTCTTTGACATAAGAATTACATATTTATCACCAGAAGAGCACACCTTATCACCCTCAGGAGAACATAATAGTGGGACTATTTAGCAAGATCCTAGAGAATGTGTTGATGAATATATGTCATTTAAATCGAGATGACTCTGACTTGTGGAGTCCTGCAGTGTTGTGGGAATATCAAGCCACATGTAAGAATTTGACATGATAGACACCATTCCAATTAGTGTATGACCAAGAAATAGTTATTCCCATGGAGTTCATTGTGTCGAGTTTGCGCATTTCTACGTTGATAGAGCTCATGTATTTAGGCATAGTAGAGAAAATTACGTCAGAGATAATTAATCTGGAGGAAGACCACTTTGTCATAGGATTTCTTCAGTAGGTTCAAAAAACTCACGAAAAGGAATGGTATGACATACATATTAAAAATAAGAATTTTCACATGGGAGACCTAGTTTTTCTCTATGACAACAAAGTTTTACAACACCCTGGAAATATCCAAATGCACTAGTTGTGTCTATATCATAAGATCTATGACAAAGGTAGGTTCTTTTCAATTGCAGTAATTGAATGGAAAAATCATGGAAGGACTCATCAATGGTAGTCAGTTGAAACTATATAGATACAGTCATGATTTTTGGCACTAGCATGAATGCATAGTGCATGTACCATAGTATCTCTATTATAATGTCTATATTATAGAAAAAGAAAATAAAAAAGAAGCAAAGCAAATTTATGAAAGCCACAATAAATATTTGAAGAGAGAGGAAGCTTGATGTAATGAACCTCAAATTCACCATAAAAAAAAAAATCTATGACATAACTCAATTTCATTTAAGCTTTAGAGTTTAAGAGAAGGTAAGATACATTTCTGTCCATAATGACATTATTACACCAGCCTAGTTTACTTCGAACAAAAAATCTTATGTGGATAAATTCTTCCATAATTCTATCACTTTCCTTAACTTTCAAACTACTCCAACATACTTATATGTATATAGGCAATATCTAAACTTAGGTCAAAGGAACCCTTGAGGTTTAGAGAAAGGATCCGGGTGCACAAAGTTTAACCTCTGGGCGGTCACACAGGAGAGTAGCTGAAATGAACGGTGGAGACACTTCGGGGAAAAGTGCCAAAATCCTGAGAGCCATAGGATCGCACCAAGTTACGAGGGATTTAAGCGCTTAGAAGAACCCCGGGAGAGGAGTTGTATGAACAGTGGAAACACTTCATGGAAGAAGTGTCAAAGTTGTGAGAGTCCTTTGATATCGTAGAGCAGTGAGGAGATTAAGGACGAGTGTCTTCCAACACTCTAAGGCGTTGAATTTTGCTATTTTGGAGTTCAGGGTTTGGAGAAACAAGTGAATTTTGGAGTCACTGCATCGTGAACTCCCAGTTCATGAAATTGCGAAACGATCGACACCGTTCATCAAGGAGGACACATGGCGAGTGGTCTAGGTTCAGGGAAAATCTCGAAAGGTTTTGGATCGTCGATCCAGTGGGATCGTGGTCGTCGGTTCAAGAGGAAACTAGACCGTTCATCTCTCAAGGGGGAGACTGCGACATTTTGGGGTAGTAGCACCAGGTCATAGGACCGACTGTGTGAAAAGCGGCTTAAGGGAGGAGCTAAGGAGCCATTAGGCCCTATTTCAGGTTTCAGCATTTCGAAGGACAAAGAATAGGAGGAACGCTTGCATCGCGATTCCCGGAATTGCGAAAATCCGGTAGCACTTTGACGTTAAGC